>OZ030006.1:33176248-33373748 GCA_964023405.1 Apodemus agrarius | reverse complement strand
AATAACCATCATTCTCAAAAGTACCAAAAAAGAAACTAGAAGGCGTTAATAGAACAGTAGACTTTCCTTGAATGTTTTTTTGTGCATGTTCATCATAAGTTGGTGTCATTTAGTAAGAAGCAGAACTCCTTCCGTCTAGTTATTAATGGCAGTTTTTACTGTCTCATTCTTCCAGGCGTATAAATATGTTACAATGTAAACAAGCCCGTGGTGTAATGAGTCATTTCAATTTCATTGTGTGTATGGTTTTACTGCAAGTCTTGTGGGGAAAGCCATTTGAGTACTGCATTTTAAAATTATGCTAATGCCAGTATTCATTATGATCCTGCTTACTCTTTCTGATGGATGCAAGATGTTTAAGTCGCCAATAGTGCTCCTGCTGATCCTGATCAGTGCTTAAGACCCAACCAAGGCAGTGCTGATGATGTTCAAATAACACGTTAAAAAGCTGTATGTGACAGAAGATGTGATTGCTTAGATAAGATTATAAAAACTAATAAAATAAATGTAAACAGAAATACTGTGTGCTTTTTATTCTTCCACAAAAGATGTTAACTGCTTTAAAAACACATTTTTGCCAGACTGTCCATGTCATTGTTTTCACAGCAAAAAAACATAATGATAACAGAGTAAATAGCTATTAATACTAACAACATGAAGTCACACATGTCCACAGTAGCCACCAGACTAATCTACGCTTCAGAACAGATTACCTATTCCTGCGTTTTGATGTTTTCGTTAAGGGAAATTAAAAAAGAATGTGGACAAGTGATATTTTGACTCGTTATTATGACCCAAAGCCAGATTGCTGCGCCTAGCTTCTTCTGAGCACCCCCAGCTCAGAGAAATGCAAGTCAGGAAGAACAGGGATGTGCCTCTTTAGAATCTTGAAAGAGGTCAATGTACGTAAGACTTGGTAAACAGTCCGAAAAATAAAATCCAAAACAATTGCCTTGTGATTCCATTTGCAAAGAAGGAGAAGGAAACTCCTTTGTTTTGAGAACTGCACCCAGACAGCTAACCCCAGGGACAAGTTAGCATGTCGTTGGACTCTACTACACAAAGAGTTTTGTAATAGTTAAAAATTAAGTAAAATTCCAGTGGAATGTTTTCTGATCCCTTGAGTGTCTTCAAGAACACCATGAGAGTATACAGTGTGAACACTCAGTTCTGGCTGGTTTTTTTTTTTTTTTTCCTTGACTAAAGTTTCTCCACTACACGAAGAGGCAGTTAGCCACAGATCTGTTGGTCTCCCTTTGCCCGTATTGCCAAGCTATGGAATAAATGATGTTCCCATTTTGCAGTGCTCTCTATCTCAGTAGGATCAACATGTTTGGATTTTGAGTTCCCTTCCTCACCCTTAACAGACGATAGCTGGTAGAAGTCTCTTCATCCCATCTCCAACACGTCCTGGCTATCTTTACCTGTTTCCTATGGCTACCTCATTGTCCCCCTGACTAACTCGTAGCATACCCTTCCCCTCACAGCCAGAACCTCTCTTCCGAAACACACACTTGGCTGTGCCAAACTCTTACTTCTAAGCTGGTAATACTCTTCTACTTAACTGGATGAGGTCGAACCCCTTGGCTCTTACCCTGCCCAGTCAGACCCTACCATTCTCCAGCCTCATCTGCTGGTGTCCCTGGCCCATGCTCGCAGAATACGTCATGCTACATGCACCTCAGATTTTGATTCTTGGGGTTTGTTTGTTTGTTTGTTTTGATCAGGAAACTCTTTCTTGTTCCTTCAGACTCAGCTCAAATAATGCCTCTCTTTATAGCCTTTCTCGATGTCTCCTCCTCTGCAGCTTCCTTTGTGTGACATATCCTTTTGGCTTTGGCTTCAGATTTTACTTTGATTAATTTTCGTTGATTAAGGCATCTCTCTTTTCTCTAAGATATTGTAAACTCCCAAAGAACAGGCACCACATATCACCTATCCTTTTAATTGGAAGCACTTAACCACCATACTTGGTGTGGTCCTGAAACATGGGGTAATTTGGTGCAAACTTTTATATATTTATGTCAGCTTTTTGTGTGAGATCTGTTCTTTCCTCCTAGTAAGACACAGACAGAAGCCACAGTGGCATCCCAAAAACTCCCTGTCACAATGAGGACACAGATCATGGTCAGTTTTTTCATCTTTCCTCAGTTTCTTCAGGCCTTTAAACTTCTTCAGCCTGCATTTCCCATCAGTTGATTGGCACATATTGCAAAATTGAATTTAGAAACATCTCTTCACTCGCTGATAAGATGATATTAGTCCCAAAGCTCTGAATACCCAAGACACAATCCACAGACCACATGAAGCTCAAGAAGAAGGAAGACCAAAGTGATTTATTTACATTTCAAATAGCCCTACTTTGATCCTTCTTAGAAGGGAGATCAAAATGCCCATGACTCACAGCCAACCAATAGAATGAGCATAGGGTCCCCAACTGAGCAGCTAGAGAAAGGACTCAAAGAGCTGAAGAGGTTTGCAGCCCTGCAGGAGGAACAACAATATGTACCAACCAGTACCCACAGAGCTCCCAGGGGCTAAACCATCAACCAAAGAGTACACATGGAGGGACCCATGGCTCCAGCTACATATGTAACAGAGGATAGCCTTTTCAGACATCAATGAGAGGAGAGGCCATTGGTCCTGTGAAGGATTGATACCTCAGTGTAGGGGAATGCCAGGTCAGGAAAGTGGGAGGGGACTTGGTAATCAGGGGTAGGGGATAGGGTGTTTTCAGAGGGGTAACGAGGAAAGGGGCTATTTGAAATGTAAATAAATCAAATATCTAATAAAAAATTTACAAAAAGAGACATCTCTTTTTGTGAACTTTTCTTTCCCAAACTCCCCCCCCCAAAGAACTGCCAGACAGATGAGTCAAATGGATATTATCATTCGTTTGCTTCTGTGTTTGCATTTTTGAGACAGGGTCTGTCTAGCCTTGGATGGCCTAATACTAACCATCCTGGCCTTGAACTCAGAGAGACCTGCCCGCCTCTGCCTCTTTCCAAAACGTCTTTATCCCGTCTGCTCGCAGGTTCTCTGCATCCTGGTGTTTGGTACCTCAACCAGAATTCATTTCCATGTAGAGTGTTGGGAATGTGCCAATCCTGCTTTAAAACAGGGACTCTTTGGTATTTGCCTCCTGCTTCTGACATCATCTATAGTCATTCCCAAGAAAGCCTCTCACAAGCAACTTGCAAACGTTAGGCCTTCTGATCCCAGAAGCCCGAAAGATTCTAGAGCAACGTTGACCTTGAATTCTTTTTATGGATTGATGTGTGTGTGTCTATTATTGCTGTGTTGTTTTCCTTTCAATTTTTAGATTCAGTAGAAGTCCTGAATCTCACCTCTTCCCAAATACACATGTTTATTCTACCTAATCACATAGATATTTTATAGACCCTCTCATCTTTCATCTGCCTCGTGATTTTACCTGACGAGAACAGAACAACTCGGGGTAGCAGGCTTATCCTTGCTCATCCGCTCAACCGCTCCCACTTTTTTTTTTTCCTAACCATAGCACTTCTTATTTCCAATCCTCCCTGGGTTTGGGGAAAAAAAAATAGCTTGGCAATGGTTCACTAAGAATTGTAATTTAATCCTTCGGAGTAACAGGCTTTTCATCTGTGCTCCCTGCAACGATCCGCCCGATCCCCACACAATCAGTTCCTTAGAAAAGAACAATCAACCCCAAAGAAAAGAAAAGTGCTAGCAACATCAGAAAGAATAGGAGGCCTTTTATAAAACGTGTAAATCGAAATTAACCTTGAGAGTAAATGGCACCGTAGTATGAATTCTTGCTCCTTTAAAAAAAAAAAGACATTTTGGCAAGCAAATGCAAATGAAGCGACGGTCTGTGCTTTTGATCCTGACTGTGTAAACACAGGCTTATAACTAGGTAGTTTCATGTTTATGTTGGTGGAGCCTCTAAGTCATGCTTACAGACCTGGGAACAATACAACATTGAACAAAGAGCAAACACAGCCTTGATTTTCCCTCCCAAGGCCCTTGACCTCAGGACTGTTTGTCAAGTCCTTTGGTGTCCCTGTATTTTATGAAGCAGGTTATTGTAAAACAGGAAAAAAAAATCCAGATATAGTCCTTGTATGTCTATAATACTGTACACGTATTTATTTACATGGAGTGTGTCTGTTATGAAAAGCCCTTCTTTTGAGACAATTTAGAAGCTGTCAACAATCTGCGTCGTAATTTTTCACCTCCTTTTCAGTCATTATCACTGTTCATCAGCACGGCTGCAACATCACAGCGAGCTCACCAGGACTCTGTAGGTGTTTTAAGATTCATTATCATCACCATTATTACTACAAATTGCACCATTTACTTAGCACCAACAATCTGCAGAAGAAAGCAGGTTACCCCCCTTTTAAGTGGGTAAAAAATAGAACATAAAAGGAATGAACTGCAGACAAGGACAGGCGCAGGAAGATGACTTACTGAGCCGCTTAGGTCAGGTGTAGATAGGAGTGACTTCCAGAACAAATATTTTGCAAGCATCCTTTTCTTTCCCATCCCAATCTGATCCAAAGAAAGAGAAATTACTAATTTTGTTTGATTGCAAAGTCTCTTGAAATTGGAAGTCTCTCAAGGGTGTCTTGAGTCTTCCAAGATGGTGTATGAATGCTCAGAATCCCCATTCTAACTACCCAGCCTCAGATAGCAGAGTGGATCATCCGGTTCCCTGAGGTGGGTGGTAAAGGGTTAATAGCCAGATGCCAGACAGCGGAATATTATAAGACAAGGGTGCATTACTTTCTGATCAGACTAATACTGCCAGGGATTAAAGGTAGCACCTTCAATGTACTAAAGACACTAACCTTAACCCTTTCTCCCCCTTTGCTGTATAACATGAACTTCTTTCCCCTATTTCTCATTATTTACAAAGACAGTCTCCTGTAACAGAGGCTGGCCTCGAACTCCCTGTGCAGTCAAACATGATCTTGAACTTTCTGATCCTTCTGCCTCCACTTCCTAAGTTCTGGGATTACAGGGTATATTTTATGTACGTTTTGATTATAGTTGCCAATCAAATGTCAGGCGTCATGCACGTACTCTGTGAATCCAGCCGCAGCATAGCCCTGCGGTGTAAAGGCAGAAGTCGAATAGACACATATAAGATCATATGTTTAAATTAGAAACTTTTATTTTCTCTTCTGTCTTCTGCAGACTTGGCCATAGCTTTAAACAAAGCTTGATAATAGTAGTAATTTAGAGGTGATATTCATGGGTTTCTTTTCTTTTCTTTTCTTTTCTTTTCTTTTCTTTTCTTTTTTCTTTTTGTACTTCATCTAGTAGTTTTGAACATTTTTGAATAGAGACACAATTCCTATCTGAATTCGTTAAACTGAATTTCACTTTTTTTTTTTTTTTTTTAAAGAAACTATCTTGTATTTGCTGGTGAGTGAAATCTGAAATCCGAATGACATTCTTAGTTTACATGAAAACCTCGCAGTTCTCTTTCTATGTGAAGTAATATGATGACCATTGCTTTGAAAGATCCGGAGATAAATGCTTTTTATCACCGGGGCCCGATTTAAACAAAGAGCAAATATTTGATCTTTTCCAAACCCTTCAGACTTCTGGTAACAATAATATTGAGCTATGTCTGGAGACACCCCATATTTTAACAAGCCCAGGTTACCTATGACAGCATGTTTTGGCTCACGGCACCTTTACTTTCTTCAAGGTTGCACAGAAATAAAACTGGGGATAAAGGGCAACTTTGTTCCCACTGAGATTCCAGGTGGCCAGGAAGCAAGGATAGTTCACAGACAGGGCTGCAGGCGCAGACTGAAACGGTGCTTGAAAAGATAATAGAGTCAAGGATTTTTAAGAATCTGGAAAATTTTTAGAAAAAAAAATATATATATATAAAAGAGTTGCTGGGCTTTTCAGGGAGCAAAGGAAGCCATTACATGTCATTATTCATTCATAGCTTTGGATTTTTTTCCCTTGTAAACTTACAGAGGCTAGAAAAATAATTGCCCAGACTCTCAGTGACTGATCCCATTTGTGAGGTTGTGTGCTTGCCACTGGCAGAGAGAAGAGCTTCAGAGAACAGTGTGTGTGTGTGTGTGTGTGTGTGTGTGTGTGTGTGTGTGTTGTAAAGTACAAATAGTGTGAGGGGTTTTATTGTCTTTAGGAAAAAATAATATTTTTCAGACCTTGGACCTGGGAGGCAATTTGACATGGCCAATTATGGGAGTTCTCACAGAATAGCTGCACACCTGCATTTGGGGAAACAGAAAGAAAAACCTCCCTTGTTCAGTAAGGTATCGTATGCAAATGAAGGATCAGAACAGCAGCAGAACAGCTGGCCATAAAGGATAGTTTATCATTCTATTACTATTATTATTAGTTATTTTATTTTTTTACATTTCACGTGTTATACCTCTTCCTGGTTTCCCCTTCCCAAGCCCTCTATCCCATCTCCCTCCCACTGCTTCTGTGAGGGAGTCACCCACCCATCTACCCACTCATCACCCTAGCATGCCCCAACTTGGGGCATCCAGCCTCCACAGGACCAAGGGCCTCTCCTCCCATTGATGCTAGAGAAGCCATATGTAGCTGGAGCCATGGGTCTCTCCATCTGTATTCTTTGGCTGGTGGTTTAGTCCCTGGGAGCTTTGGGGAGCTCTGGTTGGTTGATATAGTTGTTCTTCCTGTGGGGCTGCAAGCCCCTTCAACCCCTTCAGTCCTTCCCCTAACTCCTCCATTGGGGTCCCGTGCTCAGTTCCGTGGTTGGCTGCAAGCATCCACATCCCTATGGTAAGGCTCTGGCAGGGCCTCTCAGGGGACAGCCATCCCAGGCTCCTATCCTTCTGAGGGAGCACTTGCCTGGAAGCTTTGGGGGTCACACCAAGCTGGTAAAGTGCACCGAGAAGCTAAGAACCTTAGCTCGTGTGAGAACTTGGCTTTTGGAAAAACATATATATGTTGTGGCCTAAATCTAGAACTCAGTGACACTGACAGCTGAGCAAAACCGAGGGAGTCACTGACAAGGGCAGTGTTACGTCTGACACACGACTGCCCGTGTGAGACCCGTGCTCTTCCTAACTTCCTCCAGTCTGTAATGTCAGATAATGAAGGATCCTGGATGAAATTCCATAAAGACATGTTCCATAAAGAAGTTGCATGCTTCTTATGTTTTTAGGACACATCTTCAACTAACATTGTATTATACGGAGGCTCCGCCCTTATTTGAACAGAGGTGATTTTTTTCATCAGAAAGGGCCTGCACCAGGATACAGAGGTAGTAGCACTGCCCTTGGAAAGAACTCCCCTGGACTGCTTGCAGCTTCTCCTCGCTCATCTGTGAAATGGGGTCAACGAGACCTGCCGTCTTCACATAGCGGGGTGAGCTTCAAACCCAGTCACGGGACATGAGAGATGATATGTAAATGCCAAGGATAATGTTTAAAAAATCAATTCACTGATGGCTCTTGTTTACCCATAGACCTTACTGAAGGCCAAAGAGTTAAATGCAATTACATATAATTTGCTGACCCTTCTACTTGTTTAGGTTAATAGTCACATGTCTCTCTTATTTAGACAAGAAAACTGGATTGCCAGTTTCTGGTTTCAGGCTGCCCTTTTCTCCCCATTCAAGCTTGTTTTTGCGTGTGTTCCTACAACAGGGAGGTCCAGTGTTTATTAAAATGGCTTTCACTAGTGCTTACATCCTAAATCTAATCACAATGACAAGATAAAACAAAACAAAAAGATGTTCATGCAATTTCAGAGACCAGATCCTCCCTAAATTCTTGATCTGCTGACAAAACCAACCCAAACAAACAAACAAAAAAAAAAACCCACCAAAAAAACCCAAAAACAAACAAAAAAAACAAAACAAAAGTCAAGAAAAAACCCCCAAAACAAAAAACTTACCATTTTAGACAAAAGTCAGACTGCACATTGCTTTTTTTTTTGTATTAGCTTTAAAATACGGCACATTAGTACTATACAAACAAGAACCAGCAGCAATGTCGAAGTTTAATTGTGCTAACAGAGCATAACTGACAATTTGTGGCTTCTACTTTTCCTTTTCTAGAAAAAAAACTCATAAAGGTGCATCTCCTTGTGCAGTTCCTGGAAGCTCTTAACCAGCACGGAAGCCAGGGGGATGAGAGGCTTTGCCACTTGTTTCGTGTGCTCATCTTTTGGCTGTGCATGTCTTTTCCTTTTTCCCAGCACATCTCTTCTTCTAAAGGGTGACTATGTAGTAACTGACTGTATGATTTGCAAAGAAGCCACGACCTTTGGTTATAATAAGCTTGTATTAGACCCATGGTCATGTGAGATGCATTTTTTCTTCCTTTCTCGGTGAGTGGCCGGGGAAGCTGGGGCTGGCATCAGGTGAGCGGGCTCTTTCAGCTTTTACAAGGCCAGGGCAAAAAGCCAGGTGGGGATTTGAAGCCAGCTATTTGGTTTTGTTTTTCATTTGCAAAACAAGCACCCTTGAATTGTGGCCCCCCAGTCTCCATTTGGCTCGGTGAAACCTCCAAAGATGACCTACTCTATTCAGTGTGTACGCCTGGTAAACATACTTACAAAACTTGATTCCCTCCTGGCATCCATCGTGAGAAGACTCCCTGCCTCCTTTTTGAAAGACTTATTATTTTTAGTTATGTGTGTGGAGGCCACGGGTTTCAGGAGGCCATCCTGGAGCTAGAGGGGCAGCTGCTTGTGAGTCCCGTGATGTGGGCGTGCTGGGGACTGAACTCGGGTCCTCGGCAAGAGCAGCGAGTGCTCTTTACCACTGAGACATTCCCACAGCCCTCCTAACTCTTTGTCAACTTGAGTTGTCACAGCCATCAAACAGCAACAAGAATGCCCAACTAAAACCATGTTCTGCAAAAGCCCATTCACACCAGTCAGTCTCTTCTCAGCCATGCGCCCTCGTCAGAGCTACCAAGGATTACATTCTGGGTCGCAAGCATTTTCAGAGATGATAGGTGGAATGCCAATTATTAGCTAGCCAGCCTAACAGTCTAATATCTAATCTAAGCTTTGTTATTAACTGGCCGAATAACCTAGAGTAAGTTTTCCATTTCCTTGTCTGCAAAGTGGGAATTAGGCCAACGATCTAGTAGTTTAAACGCACCTGTAATCTCAGAGGGCAAATGTCAGCAGGCAAATATCCATGGGGCCATCTGAGCCTGTGTGGGTGAGGGTGCAGTAGAAGAACCATTTAGGACTAGAGCCACGGCTTACTAATGTTGCCCCAAATGGCCTCAAAGAGTTAATGCATTTTCCATATACCTCTTATCTTCTCCATGTAAATCAACTTACTAGATGGTGCTTTTGAGAAATCAGTTGGCTGGACATAG
Organism: Apodemus agrarius; assembly: GCA_964023405.1. Taxonomy (NCBI): domain Eukaryota; kingdom Metazoa; phylum Chordata; class Mammalia; order Rodentia; family Muridae; genus Apodemus; species Apodemus agrarius. The sequence goes on along the minus strand of OZ030006.1, from coordinate 33,364,401 downwards.
GTGGGCATTTTACTCCCAGAGTACTTGCCTCTTGGTTCATAAAGAATCAAGGGCCAAACCCCCATAGGCCTGCACATAATAATGAGCACCATAGAGCACCTGGGATATTTGACAAAACAGTAGCTCTGTTAACTGCTCTAGCAGTGTTTCCGCCACCACCGAATCGTGAAAGCTTTGCTGACCGGTGGTACTGGAGTTACTGAATGTGAACATCTGTACCCTACCCTTCCTTTTCATGTAGACACATACGTAATGTGGAATTTGGTACATTTTAATGTTTGCTATAATATGGGATAGGACCCAGAGACCAGCCTGTTCAAGATCTAGGCGTATTAGATGACACTGATCAGATGACCTAATTGTCACATAGAGTAGGCCATTTTCGGTTCTTATTAAAAATGGAGCAGAACTTGACACTCCTGGGCCCGTCCAGCCTTCTCCTTGCTCTTCTCTCTTGTTTCTACAATGTCATGGTCTCCCTTTTTATCAGTTTCATTGGCAACTCTAATTTGCTCAGTCTCTTCTGGGTTCCTGTTCTAGCCCTGAAATTCCTTCTGGCTATTTCTTGTTTCTATGTGTTATCTTTATTCATGCTCAGGCTATTTATTGATTGATTGGTTTTGGAGACAGTCTCATGTAGCCCACGCTGACCTCAAATGGGCTAGATGGCTAAGGCTGGCCTTGAATTCCTAATCTGTCTGCCTCCATGTCTAAATTTCTGGGACTTCTGGTATATGCCACTATGAAGAGCTTCCATGTTTACATACAATCTGATCTGTATTGGTATCCATTCTGGACTGTCAACTTCGTTTGTTCTCACCTTTGGCCCTAAAGTCCGATGTTTGCTTCATGAGTAAATGACACGTGATCTTTTTCAATAGCTCGATCAACAAACACGGATACCTCTACTCCTCCACTAGACAGGATCCCTCAAACCCCAGATCTGGTTAGGGCTCTATCACCATCAACCCTACGGCACTCCTGTTACTTTGCAGTTCATATCTCCTGTGACTCTCCATTTTCAGTTTTCCCCAGTCATGATTGTGCGTAATATTTCCTGAGAACTTTGTGCTAGGCAGATTTACATACGGTGTCTCATTTGAATCATCACAACCACTATTCGTTTCTAGTATCATCCTAGTTTTACAGAGGAAACTAAAGTAAACCACCGAGAAATTGAAGGACACACAACTAATTGGGGTAAATTATTACCAGAACTCAGAGGGCCCGTGCCATGTCTGTGATCATTCCTCCTTCAGTGGAACAGTAAGCCCCAGTAAATGCAGAGGTCAAGGTGTGTATCTCTAGAGCCCAACAAGAAATGGGCACGTAATAGTTAGCAGAGGACTGGCACATGGAAGTGCTCAAATAGTTAATACATTTCAATACCTGGAGTGGCATATGGCTTCCTCCATAATCTTACCTTGACCTGCCTCCAAGTCTTGTTCTTTAGCAGGCCCAGTTTGTTCAGCTGTGAGCAGGTCAGCGTGGTTCACAGTTCTGCCCTTTATATGTTAATTACCCTCCCATCGCTCACACACCCACTCCTTCACGCACTAGTCCTCATTCATCTAATGAATTATTCAAAAGGAGGGCAGAGAAAGCCACTCTGATAGACACATGCTAAAGGAACGCAGACACAGGGGTCAAGAGAGTCTCCCAAGAAAAATCTCTGTCATCTGAACATCAGAAAGGGGATTATTATCTTGTGTACATAAGGAGCTGAAAATCTCAAATTCTAGACACTTCTCAAAATGTAAAATAGAAGTGCCCAATCATGTATCAAAAAGTGTTCATTATTCTTACCCATGGGAAAAAATGAAAATCAAACTGTATTGAAACTATCTCACTACTGATATATATTACATATATATGTATATATGTATGTATGTATGTATGTATGTATGTATGTAATAAGTATAGTTAAGGGGCGGGGAACCTAATCCAAAACCTAACAGTAAATGTTAGAATGGATTAGGGCTGAAAGGAACCCTTATATATTCCTATAGGAGTGTATATTTATCCAGTCATTTTGAAAATCAGTATATATGTTCTTCAAGATGCTACAAAGAACTACATATGATCTATATATACCACTTCTCAGAATATACCCAAAGGAATATGTACAGAGACACCTGCACATCCATGTTTATTATAGCCCTACTTGCAATAGCCAGGTTGTGGAATCAGCCCAGGATAAAGAAGATATGGCACATATACATAATGGGGGATTTTGTCTGCCATAAAAAAGAATGAAATTAAAACTAGCAGGAAAATGGATGGAACTAGAGTTCACAATTAAGTAATCATTAAGCCAGATTCAGAAAGATAGTACATTTTCTCTCATATGAGGACGTGTGTGTTATACATATAAATACAATCATGTATATATATATATATATATATATATACACACACACACATATATATACACACACACACACACACACATTCTTGGCATGAAAATAGAGGGGGCTATTTTAGACAAGGAAGGGGTCTGATGGAATGGACGAGGGGAGGAAAGGCAGGGTATGATGGTGTGGATATGATTAGATCACATGCTACATTTAAGAGAAAATGTTTTTATGAAACCCTCCCTTGTATACAATGAATATATACTAATTTTGAAAATTCTCCCAAGAACAATGACATGGAAATTGGTGGCTCCTCCTCTAGAATGTGTACATCTGCATGACAAGTCCCTGTTCTCTTGTCAAGGCTCTCTCAACTATACCTTCAGTGCCCACCCACCCCATGTCCAGCTCTGCCAACCTTGTACTGCATGTCCTTATGTGATGACACAGCCGCCTCCCTCAGACTAAGATCTGCTTCCCGCTTTGTATAGCCGTTGTTTCTTGTATACACAGTTCTATCTTGACAGAAAGGAGACAACCAATAAAGAAAGCCAAATTCTGAGAAAGGACTTGAATTCTTTGTACAATGCTATACATGAAACAACAGAATTTAGGTTCCTGTTCACAAATACATATATTTTCCTTTATGTGTAAATAAGGGACACCAAGAGTCAGCTACCAATATTATACAATATTTTATTTTAAACATGGATATAAAATATGTTTTTTAAAATGTATATAAACTTACAGACACATACTCACTCACACATGCTTTTGACAGTTCTGAAACTTTAGCTTGAGAAAATCGGAATTCATGCCACCAATCTTGATTTTTTGTAGGCTCTGCACATCAGAAAACACAGCCTGATGTAATGCTAATATATCTTCTAAATGAAAAAAAAAAACCTATTAATTCTTTCATCCATGGACTTAGTCTAGAAACAGCCCCCAGTCTTGGGCTACTGGTATACTTCATAGGTGTGTGGAAAATATGTCATCTATACATTTTGGACTAACATCAAAGCAGACTTCTGTTTTATTACTTACTCAAGGGTGCCTGTGCCATTTGAAAGGGGTCTTTGAAAACTGTAACGAGATGCAAGCTTACACCAAAGTTCCCTAAAGTTCTGACGCTTTGGTTTGGGCAGGAGTTAGTACAGGCGAGGAGGCCTTCTCATGCTGCCTCTGTTGGAATGTGTTTCTTTGAGATGCCTCCTGTCCTCCGGACAGATTTCTCCCTTAAGTGAATAGGTTGGACTGGGTCAACAACAAATTTTTTTTTTTTTAGTCAATAGTGAGTAATGTTTTTGACTTTAGACCACGTGGTTGGTCTGGCATGGGTAACAGCAGCCAAACAATATGTAAACAAACAGGCCTTGCTATTTTCCAATAAAATTTTATTTCTAAAAATAAGCGCTTGGCCAACTTTGGACAAAGGGTCATAGGTAGAATCAACAGCTAGTAGAACTTTAGAATGCCTGCTAGTTTTCCTCTGCTATGCTGTTCCATTTCTGTGATGGTGTGTAGGCTTAGGATTTGGGGGATGGGGGTTGGGAGGAAGAAGACAGGAGCATGCTTTGAAGATTCACTGGTGGATGAGATTACTATATTTGACTTATCTTCTCACTTGGAATCTTTTAACTTTTCAGCATAATGCCCCTATTATATTTAGCAATTAGAGTGCCGTCACAAGTAAAATGTAAAACCATTATTCCCTGAAGAGAGAAAAGGCTGTGGTATGAACTGATGCCTGCGAGGCGCGTGGGTGATAATTTACTCATGTAATCATTTCTATTTCAGTTCTATGGCAAGTATTTCTGGAGGTGGCTCACACAGCCAGGGCATCTTCAAGATGTACATACCATAATTAACCTTTTTACATATCCTGATAGAATTAACCAATAGCTTTCCCTTCTTTAGCCGTTTTAACTTGTGTTCTGTGAAAATTATCTCAGTTGAAGAAAATAATTATAAGGGAAAAACTCAATTTTACCTTGAATTTTAAACAAAATATCCACATTCTTTCTGTTATTTCTATTTCGTGGCTAAGTTCCGAACATTTACAGATGGTAACTTTTTTCTCTCCTTCTCGGGGAATTAAACAGCTGCTTCGTGCCTTTGTGCTGTGTAGGTCAGTGAACAGGGTGTGGTCTCTGCACAGGTGCATCAGCATCACGGCAACATCACCTGGATACTTGTTTACTTCCATAGGTACTGACTTGAATGTGTTCCACATGTACATGCGAGAGACATGGATCCCAGGACGCCCAATTTCTTAACAAGCTGTCCAGGTGACTCTGACGCCTAGCAAAGTTTGGGAAACACTTGTATAGATTATCATCTCTTAAAAATAAAAACACCCAAGTTAAGAGGGAAGCGTTCACTGTGCACCGTGCAAACACCAGAGTGAGCCTACAGCAGGCACATCAGGAAGATTCATAAGGAAAGCAAGCAGTCTCTAGCGGTATGACTAGAAGCAGCCTGAGTAAGAAACCAACGGAGAAGAAAAGGAAAAAGACCAGGAAGAACTTGAAAGCCACAGCGTCTTCTTAAGTGCAGTAGTTAAGCTCACAGCCACACTTCCAGTCAAGACAAGCACTCAACAATCAACCCAGGTAGATGGATGGGAACTCTCCAGCTGATAAGAACACAGTGATGAAGATGGTACTTTTCCCAGATGCAAAGTGCTCGTGGTTTTGGAGAAAGCACATAAAGAGAAAAGAAATGGCTCTTTTCTTTTCGATTTTGGCTGTTTATAAAACAGTCAAAAAGCCAGGAGACAGAATAAAAAGAATAAAGAAAGTAAGAACTTCTGAACCCTATAGCTGCGACGTGCCAAGCTCAGCTTTGATTCAGAGGAACAGTTCTCTGCTCCTCTGTCCCAATTACTGCAACTACCTAGAGCCATAGAACTATATCCAAAAGTCTTCCCTTCCCTTCCCTTCCCTTCCATGCTTATAACTGCCAAAGCTTCCAGCAGACAGCGTTATAGACTGAATGTGTGACCCCACCCATTCGTATGCTGAAATCCTACCCATCCTCAAGGGGTGGTGGTTGGAGTGGGTGGGACCTTTGGGAAGTAATTTGGAAATGAAGACGATGATTTTGTGAATGGAATTACTGCTCTAATACCTCTAGTGCAAGAGGCCCTAGAGATGTCCCTGCTCTGCCACAAGGATATAGAGACATGGTCATCTTGAACCAGAAAATGGCACCAGCGGGGTACTGAATCTGCTGATTCCCTGGACATGGACTTCTTTGCCTCTAGGACCATGAGATAAATTTCCAGTGGTTATAAGACATCTAGCTGTGGTATAAGTTACAGCAATTTAGAATTAAGTTATAGGGACTTGAATGGATCAAGACAGGCAGGCTCAACATATTCCTAATACTACTACAACTGGATTGCTTTTCTAATTCTGTGACATGGTGTTAGTCTTGGAGTCTCATCAGAAAATGCTCTGGACTCATGAGGAAACCCAAAAGGGGAGGATAGTTTATGAAAAACTAACGGCAAATGGATCTGGAGTTTCATAGCCTTTGGGGTCACGTTGTCAATGAGTCTTGAATGTTTTAAAGAGGTACTACTACAGTTTAGTAAGATGATACAATACTCATTTTTAAAAGTACAGGCATTACAAAATGTTACAAAAAGAAAACCATTTCCAAAGGAACGATTGCTAACCTTTTGTGAACATTAGCCATATAATTAAAAATAGACTCAAGAGGGATCACATGGTATGTACTACCTTTTAAAGCATCATTTCTATTTTGGAATAAGTTTGGGTTTAGAAAAATGTTGAAAACATAGCAGTATTCTAAATGTGGTCCATCCAAGCTTCCTCCGTTATTAACATTTCATAATACTAAATAATAACAATAAAATTATATGGCAAAGATATTTGTTAACAGACACATATGAAAATACATAATGAGATTTATGACAAAGAATTGGCTCTCAGAATTAAGCCAATTTAAAACTCTCGAGGGCTGCAGCCAACAGGCTGTAGACCCAGGGAAGCTAATGTTTTAATCAAAACATCACAGCTTAAGGCAGCCAGGCAGATAAAAACCCCTGTATTTAACCTTTTTGCTTTACTCATGTCTTCAGTTGGCTGGGTGAGGTCCATGCAGGTTAGGGAAGCCAGTATGTTATCCTCGGTGAATTCATTCGAGGAAGGATTGCATTAAGAAGTGTCTTGAGAGTCACACGGGATAATGTTCAATTAAATGTCTAGGCACCTTGTGGCCTCCTCAAGTTGTCACATGCAATTAATCATCCCAGATAAACATGCTATTTTTAATCTATTAGTTTAATATAATATTCACCTTGCCAGATCACATTGTTGCTAACACCCTTCACTCGAAATGCTCACAGCAAGGAGACAGTTCTCCAGATGTCCCCCTATTCCGTCTCCCTCAGTCCAGCGAGGTAGCTGGAACCTTTCCACAAATCATCTATGCTTCAACTCATTTATTTCTGAATTGTATAACATAGCTACCTGTTATAAAAATGAATAAAAATACAAACGCAGAAAGGGGAATTCTGACTGACTATAAAATAGGATGAATATGCTAAAGGTACTAGTGAAGTAAAAGGTAATTCAAAAATCGCTTCCAGGTAGGGCATGACAGTGACGGAGCACCAGGCTCTGGAGCGCCTGACCCTAGCCAATTCTTTCATTTCAAAGAGAATGGAAGCTGGAAGTCCTACAGAGTGCATCATGGCTGTGGTCCGTGGAAAAACCGATGGCCTAGGGAACCCAGGTGTCCACTCTATCAGAAAAGGATATAAACCCCAAACCGAAAAACAGGGAAACGCCCAAGGGCAGTGTACACAGCTTACACTGAAATACAATTCTGCTAGAGAATATGAGAATGTTTTGGATGGCTGTGCAATCGTGTGGATGGCGGGGGTATACCACAGAACTGCATGTGTAAAATGCCTAAAAATATTGCTACATGCATGTCATAATTAAAGACACACTAATGACTAGGTATATTTTTTAGCTTCCTTATTTAACAAATATGTTATTAATATATTATGACTGTCACAGATATGGCTTATTTTATACTAAACTTATTGTCGTTTGCTTTTTAATAAAACAAGACTCCAGCTTGAGAACAGATGACTTTTAGGTAAATTGCTCCCTTCTGAGACTTTCAAACCATAGGATTTTAATTTTCTCACATTTTTCTAAACATGTAGTTAGAGCAGAGGTTCTTAACCAACGCTGTGCCAGTTCCCCGGGTGCACTAAGAAATTGACATGTGCATGTCTGTCGTGGTCCAGAGAGCTTCTGAAGCAGAACTGCCAACTCTCCTATAGAAAGCAAGCCTACACAGCGACAGACACACAGCCAGACACGTGACTCAAATTACAAACTAAGGCCTTAAAACGGTATCTCAATCAAATGTGGGTTTTACATAAATCCATTTTTCCCTTCTCCTTTCTAGTAGGCCTGTTGCTAATGTAGCAGGAGATGTGGTGGCTTGGTGAAAGAATTCACCCTCTAGTTTGAAGTAGAAAGAAAGCAAGTTTATCTAGTACACTGTGAAGAAAGCAGAAGGCATGGAGATAGCAGGACTGCGTGTATATGGCTGGAGTGGGGCAAGGTTTGGTTGGCTTCTCTCCCATTTGCATAAGCTGCGCTGTGTGCAGTTTCCAGGCACACACCTTTCCCTATGGTAAGGAAAGCGGCTCTGTGGTTAGGCTGTATTTGCCTTTGAGTCCCTGTACCGTGGTGCTATTCCACTGTTCTGCTGTTTGGTAGAACTGAGCCATGCTTTGTCTGTTGAAGTAGCGGAGAACTGGGAGTTGGGAGTGTGAGTTGCATTCTGAATGAATCTTGCTTTGAGAATCCATTCCATTTGATGGTCTCTCAAGGACAGTGTCCTTCCACAGACCTAGACATTCAGCATATGCTTAAAATTCTGTTTCTAGCACAAGGAAGGCTAGAAGTTTAATCCTCAGTATACACACAGAATAGTTTTAATTTTGCACGATATTGATTTTTTTTTCATTCAATGTGCAAAGACATAACTTCATTTTCTTCAACTTCTACATTCAGGTCTGTGTAGTTAGAAGAAAAATGGCCCTGTGGGCTCATATATGCTTAGTCACCAGGGAGTGGAACTATTTGAAAGGATTGAAAGGATTAGAAGGTGTGGCCTTGGAGGAAGTGTGTCACTGGGGGTGGCTTTGAGGTTTCAAAAGCCCATGCCAAGCCCAGAGTCTGTCTGTCTGTCTGTGTCTGTCTGTGCTTACAGATCAGGGTATAGACCCTTCAGCTACTTCTCTAGAATCATGTCTGCCTCTGTGCGACCATGCTCTCTGCCATGAAGACAACGGACTAACCTTTGAAAATGTAAGGCAGCCCCCAGTTACATACTTTCTTTCATATGAGTTGCTTTGGTCATGGTGTCTCTGCACAACAACAAAACAGTGACCAAGACAAGCTCCATTTTTTTTCCTTTTTTGATTGTTGTTGTTAGCTATTCTTTATAAATGGGAGTTTCAAACACTAGTCACGTAGTCACAACTTTGCTTCTGACACCATAGTTCAAGCATTTGTTTATTCTCCATTCTATTTTAGTAATTCAACATTAACCAGCAAACATTTCCTGAGCCTGGTTCCTCCACTGTCCCACTACTTGGCAGCCTATTTTGTCATTCCTGAGTTCTTAATTATTTTTATTCCAAGAAAATGGTATAGACTTTATTTTCTTTCATATTCAGTATTCACTGTTGCATTTATCCTAAAAGGAGGGTTGTTAGGACTCGAAAGTCCAAGTCAGCCTCAGAAGAACTGAACTGGAATTTCTTTTCTCTAGTAATACTTCTATTATTTTTTGACTTTGGGAGTATTTCTTTTTCTATATACAACATAAAGCTGCATGTAAATGAAGGTGTGCATGTGTGTGTACAGGGGCACTTACAAGTGCATGTGTATATATGGAGACCAGAGGACAAATTCTCAGTATTGTTCCATAGACACTGTCTGTGTGGCCAGTGATTCTTTATACCTCTACCTTCCAAGGGGATTTCAAATACACATCACTATGCCCAAGTGGGTTTTTGTTTCTTGTCCATTCTTTTTTGTTTGTTTGGTGGGTTATTATTATTGTTGTTGTTGTTATTGTTATAGATGTAGATTATGGGGCCAGCATTCCACTAGCTGAGGTATTTTCTCAGTCCTACAAAATAAATCATTAGAAGATTGGAATTAGTTGTTGAATGCTATGAAAATTCCATTTATAAAATTATATGAGTCAGTTCGTAGGAGACTGTAAGTACAAATGCTTTAGGAACATTTGAGTTTTTAAAAATTCTTAAATCGATTTTGGTAAGTTATATTTTCCTAAGAGTGATTTTGCCTAGGTTTTGAAATGTATTGGAATAAAACTGCTCACAGCATTCTGTTTTCAATTGCTGCTGGAGCATGTGTACACGTTCTAAAGATTTATACCTTTTCTACTCTCCTGCTATTCAACCAGCCTTGCTAAAGAATAGTCTATTTTATTAGCAGTTTCAAAAGAGAATTTTCTTTTTTACTGGTCTTCCCATTGTAGTTTTGTGTTCCATTTCTACCCCTGTGCTCTTTGTATCTCTGCCTTATTTTTGTGTCTATTTTCTGGTTCTGTAAATATTTAGGACAGCCACTTGGTTCAGTTTTAAAGCTTTATGAATGATAAAGTTCCATGAAGATATTGCTTTTGACATGTATGATGGGTAGTTTTGTCAGCTTGGCATAACCTGGAATCACCTGTGAAGAGAGTCCCAGTGAAAGATTATCTATATCAAATGGCCTCTGGTCATATCTGCAGATGATTGATCACCTTTCTAGGAGACTCAGGTTTGTTTGACACAGTCTGGTTTTTATAAAAACTAAGCATTCATCTCTCTGTGCTCTTTTGACTGTGATGTGACTAGCTGCTTCAAACTCCTGTCTTTAATTCTCCACAATAATAGTCTATGGCCTTGAATTAAGAATCCTGGAAATCTCTCTCTAAACCAGGCTGGCCTTGAAGTCAGAGGTCTGCCTGGCTCTGCCTCCCTAGTGCTGGAATTAAAGCCATGCACCACCACACCCAGTTTAATTATTTAAATATTCTCCGATTTGTTTTCTTTTCTTTATTTTCTATATTCTTTGTTTACATTCCAAAAGCTTTCCCCTTTCTCAGTTCCCCCCTCTCCATATGTCCCATAAGTCCTCTTCCCTCCACCCATTCCCCAATCACCCCCTCCCCCCATTTCTCTGTTCTGATACTCTCCTACAAATCTGGATCCAGTCTTTTCAGGACCAGGGTCCTTTCCTTCTTCTTGGGAATCTTTTGATTTGCTAATTGTGCCTTGAGTATTCAGAGCTTTTGGGCTTATTAATATCCACTTATCAGTGATTGCATTTCATGTGTATTCTTTTGTGATTGGGTCCTCACTTAGGATGATATTTTCCAGATCCAACCATTTGCCTACAAATTGCATGCATTCATTATTTTTAATTGCTGAGTAGTATTCCATTGTATAAATATACTACATTTTCTGTATCCATTCCTCCTTTGAGGGACATCTGGGCACCTTCCAACTTCTGGCTATTATAAATAAGGCTGCTATGAACATAGTGGAGCATGTGTCTTTATTGTATGCAGGGGATTCCGCTGGTTATATGCCCAGGAGTGGTATGACAGGGTCCTCTGGGAGTGTCATGCCCAATTTTCTGAGGAACCGCCAGACTGATTTCCAGAGCAGTTGTACCATCTTGCAATCCCACCAACAGTGTAGGAGTGTTCCTTTTTCTCCACATCCTCGCCAGCACCTGTTGTCCCTTGAGTTTTGATAAACAACTTCAGCAAAGTGGCTAGTTATAAAATCAACTCAAGCAAATCAGTAGCCTTCTTGTACTCAAAGAACAAGCAGGTTGAGAAAGAAATTAGGGAAATAACACCCTTCACAATAGCCACAAACAATATAAAGTATCTTGGTGTGACTTTAACCAAACAAGTGAAAGAACTGTATAACAGGAACTTCAAGTCCTTGAAGAAAGAAATTGAAGAAGACCTCAGGAGATGGAAAAATATTCCATGCTCTTGGATTGGCAGGGTCAATATAGTAAAAATGGCCATCTTGCCAAAAGCAATCTACAGATTCAATGCAATCCCCATCAAAATCCCAAATCAATTCTTCATAGATCTAGAAAGAGCAATTCTCAAATTCATCTGGAGAAACAAAAAAACCCAGGATAGCTAAAACTATTCTCAACAATAAAAGGACTTCTGGGGGAATCAATATCCCTGACCTCAAGCAGTACTACAGAGCAATTGTGCTAAAAACTGCATGGTATCGGTACAGTGATAGGCAAGTAGATCAATGGAATAGAATTGAAGACCCAGAAATGAACCCAAAGATTTATGGTCACTTGATCTTTGATAAAGGAGCTACAACCATCCAGTGGAAAAAAGATAGCCTTTTCAACAAATGGTGCTGGTTCAACTGGAGGTCAACATGCAGAAGAATGTGAATTGACCCACTCTTATCTCCTTGTACTAAGATCAACTCCAAGTGGATCAAGGACCTCCACATAAAACCAGACACACTGAAACTAATAGAAAGAAACTTGGGAAGACCCTAGAGGACATGGGCACAGGGGGAAAGTTCCTGAACCAAACACCAATAGCTTATGCTCTAAGATCAAGAATTGACAAATGGGACCTCATAAAATTACAAAGTTTCTGTAAGGCAAAGGACACTGTCAGAAGGACAAAACAGCAGCAACCAACAAATTGGGAAAAGATCTTCACCAACCCCACATTTGACAGAGGGCTAATATCCAATATATACAAAGAACTCAAGAAGTTAGACCCCAGAGAACCAAATAACCCTATCGAAAAATGGGGTACAGAGCTAAACAAAGAATTTTCACCAGAAGAAATTCGGATGGCTGAGAAGCACCTTAAGAAATGTCCAACATCATTAGTCATCAGGGAAATGCAAATCAAAACAACCCTGAGATTCCACTTCTTTTCTTTTTTCTTTTTTCTTTTCTTTTCTCTTCTCTTCTCTTCTCTTTTCCTCTCCTCTCCTTTCCCCTTCCCTCCCCTCCCCTCCCCTCTCCTCTCCTCCTCTCCTCTTCTTTTTTCTTTTTCTTTTCTTTTCCTTTATGATTATTTTGCTTAGAAATATAATTATATATGTACCACATGCATCCTTGGTGCCACTGATCCCCTGGGACTGGAATTACAGATTGTTGTGATCTGTCATGTGGGTGCTGGGAATTGAACCTGGGTCCTCTAGAGGAACAGTCAGGGCTCAAAATGACTGAGCCATATCTCCAGACCCCCACTCCGATTTCTTAATTAATACCCTAAAGAAAAAATGTCTTTTCCAAACAGATGAGAATTACTCAAACTCTTTTTCGCCACTGACTTTTTTCTTAAATTGCCATCAAGCAACTAAGTCAAGGTTTTAAGTCGGGTGACTGAAAATGGTTTACAGCCATTACAGTGCAAGTGCTTTGATGAATTCACCTCACGTTTCACTCAAAATGTCTTTCTTTACTTTCATGCTTGATAGGCCATAGAGACTCACTTCCCAGACTTAAATGCAGTATCCCGTTGCCTTCTCTTCTCTGGTATCACTTCTGAGGAGTCTCAGCCCATGAGGTAGTCATTTCTTTGTGTGTGATCTTATTCCTTTGTGACTATCTTACCAACTGCCTCTATTTCCCACAGAGCTCCTATTTAACAGCTAGGTACCGGTTTTCCATTCATCTATCACTCGTGGACACACCACCCTTTGGGAAACAGTAGACTCCTAAGTAAGCCTTTGGGGGAGAAGCCTGACTACCCTCACATTCCAATGGGTTCTAGTCCCTCTGCTGCCTCTGATCTGATCTATGACAGAACTTCTTATTTTCTCCTCAATACTTTAAACTATTCTAATATTTTCTAGTCCCCCCTTTTTTATATAAAAAAAATCAGATTATATTTTGGTGAATTTACTCACAGCTGTGTGCCCCTGTCTCCAGATAGTCACGTATGTGCTCTTAGGGCAGACTGCTTAGTTGTCTGTGACAGGTAAGTACCTAGTCATCCTGAGAGTCTTCTATTGCTTGCTCTGTTGCTTGGCTTTACACATTCCTCTAAGTGTCTCACAAGCAGCTCTTCTATCAGCAGTGACTTTATATGGCCGACTCACTCTCTCATGTGCTCATTGGTCTTTTTTGCAACCTGTTGTTTGCCTAATTATGTGCGTAGAATCCAGCAAGATAGCCCGCAAGTGGTTTTCAATGGGGAATATATTCTAGTTGCTGGGAAGACATCAGCCTGGGGCTACAGTAACTCTTCTTTGAGGGTCTTGGCTTTATGCCAAATGTCAGTCTCAATTCCGTTTCCCTGCTGCTCACTCTGGGCTCGGTATCTACATTCTCTCCCAGTCTATAACACAGACTCTTCATGTGCTCTTTGCACAGCCCGCTTCCCCATTCATGGCTCCAAAGTCTAACACTGAGCCTACCTGATCGTACTTCTTTCTTTAGGATAGGCAGATGGTTGGATTTTGAGATGACTTACCCACCTCCGGGAAGTCAGGCAACAAACCAAGATGTCTTATTTTGGTTTAAGATCTATGCCGGGCGGTAGTGGCACATGCCTGTAATCCCAGCACTCTGGGAGGCAGAGGCAGGTGGATTTCTGAGTTCGAGGCCAGCCTGGTCTACAGAGTGAGCTCCAGGATAGCCAGAGCTATACAGAGAAACCCTGTCTTGAAAAAAACCAGATCCAAAAATAAATAAATAAATAAATAAAAATAAAAATAGTGTTCAGCAGACAGGGTCTTGTTTGCCTCTGCTTTAGAAAGCAGAAATCCAGTTCTTTTTTATTTTTATTTTTTTGTTTGTTTTTTTTGAGACAGGGTTTCTCTGTGTAGTCCTGGCTGTCCTGGAACTCAACTCTATAGTCCAGGCAGGCCTCAAACTCAGAAATCCCCCTGCCTCTGCCTCCCAAGTACTGGGATTAAAGGCCTGTGCCACCACTGCCCGGCACAAGTCCAGTTGTTAATCTGTGATGCTCCACATATAAAATGCATGTTCTAACAACATCAGCACACGGCATCCTGTCCTAACTTACGGGATCAAGTCTCTATCTTTTTTTTTTTATTTTATTTTTAATTTTAAAATCACTCCACTGAGTTAACTCAAGAGCAAAATGACAACTTATGTGAGTATTCTGGTAAGAGAGCAAGTAAGATTCCTTAGGAGCAGTTTTCATCCACAGCCCTATAGGAATCTGTCAATGTGTACACCACTAAGAGTATGCCGATCATAATGTAGTCTGGGGGGGGGGCGGAGGCAGAGTTGGGTGCTATAGGCAATCTGTAAGACAGCCCTTTCAATATAGAGGATCACGTTAACAGGGAATCAGAGTGGGAAGGATTACAAACAGGTACTCAAAATGATAAGTAAACCACCAGAAGCTCCTCAGGCTTTCTTTTCTTTTAAATTTTTTTTCTTTTCTATATTCTTTGTTTACATTCCAAATGATTTCCCCTTTCCCGGTTCCCCCCTCCCCAATGGCTTTCTTAATTAAACCTGATGTTATCTGGTTTATTTGTTTCATTTAGTAGATGTACTGTTAAAATTAACTTGGCAAAACTTAAACTTCGTTTTATATACACCATTACGCGTGCGCACACACACACACTCACACACACACACACATGTACACACAACCTTTTTTTGACGATGAAAAGTTTCCAAAAGTTCTTTTACAATAACTTGGCCATAAATCTCTCCTTTTGAAAATTTTTCATTGTTTTTTGTTTTTTCACCCACAAAGCCATTCAAGGACATTTTAGTGTCTATAGTTATTGTCAAGTTAATAGACAGAAAAAGATTACTTACTTTTTTCTACAATGACTTTTGTCACCCGCTCAGCTTTTGACACCCATCTTCTCACAGACATCAGCCGTGTCCCCAGCGACACCCACATATAGCCCTGCTTCTCGAAAGCCAGCGCTGCCTCCCTCAAACACTGCCGAGTTTGACTACAGTTGTGCTTGGGGATGTTTGTTTCAAGGAAACTTTAAAAACATCTGTACTGCTCAGGTCTTTTTATGGCATGGGCCTCATATGCTACTAGTCTTGGACCCCATGAACAACGCATTTATCTGGGAGTTTTTGTATGCATTCTGTCTGTATGTTCATGCACACACTCGTGTGTGAATCCAAGCCGGCACTAGCTATGGTGTGTGTGCTACAGCACACGTGTGGTCAGAGAACAATTTGCAGGCGTTGGTCTTCACCTTGTATCTTGTTTAAGACAATGTCTCTTTGTTGTTCACAGCTGCATATTCCTGGCAAGTTGGCCGGTGAGCTTCCAAGATGGTCCTGTCTCTGTCTTCCGTCTCTCCACTGAAGCCTTATGATTACAGACATGTGCTACCGTACCTGTCTTCACATGGGTTCTGGAGATTCAAACTCAGGTCTGTATGTGTAGTATGGTCTCTCCCCATCCCCCCCACACACACACACACTAAGCCATCTCTATTTTTAACTGCAATGAGTCAGGGTTAAGGGTGAGGCTTGGAGTATCAAGGTCCCTGTCATTCCTTAAAAGCCAGGCGACAGGAGGACATGGAAGATAGTCTTCCCCTCACCCCCAGAAATCTGTCTTTTTTTTAAAAAAAATAATTAATTAATTTTACTTATTCATTTTACATCCTGCTCACTGCCCTCTCCTGGTCACCCTCTCCCATAATCATTCCCTCATGCCCCCCATTCCCCCCATCCCCCTTCTCATCTGAGCAGGTGGGACCCCCCCCCCACTTCAAGTCTCTGCAAGGCTGGGCGCTTCCTCTCACAGTGAGGCCAGTCAAGGCAGCCCAGCTAGAAGAACAGATCCCACAGACAGGCAGCTTTGGGGGAAGCCCCCACTCCAGTTGTTTGGGACCCACATGAAGACCACGCTGTACATCTGTTATATATGTGCAGGGCGACCTTGGTCCAGCCCATGTATGTTCTTTGGTTGATGATTCAGACTCCAAGAGCCCCAAGGGTCCAGATTAGTTGATTCTATTGGTCTATGGAAGAAGTCAGTCTTAATAGTCAGGTGTGTATAAAAGTATTCTTCAAGTAACCTTCCAATTCTTCAGAAAGTGGCTTGCTCTGGACAGAAGTCTATTTTTTTCTTTTAAGCTTTAAGTATTCATACTGTAATATGGGACATCATAGAAAATGAATAATTTAAATTATACCTACTTTCAAACCTACTGTGAAGTTTAAGATTAAAATTACTTATTTATTGCACTGCCTCGAGGTGAGTCCTGAATGTCTAAAAGCCAACCCCAGGAGCTTGTCTCAGTACCTGCCCCATGCTCACAGCTGCTGTCCCTGAGGGCTGCAGATCGCCCCACCATCAACAGTAACATCTCTACTCAACCTGTGCGCAATACTCTTGTTTTCAATAGAACCACTAATTTCACTTTTGGGGGACACTGGACAATGTCGAGTGGTTCTACAATGTTTATTATGTTGGTGTCTAATAAAACAATATACTGTTTCTAATCGCTTTGGGAAATGGTCTCCTTGGGCAGAGTCTAAAGACAGGACAAAGAGACAGGCTTCTACTTCTGGAGCCATTGGGAAGCATCAGGTGACAGATGGCATTTCTCAGGAGACTCAGCTACTCGATATTTTGGTGTTTGTGCTAGTAAACATCTTCAAAGTGAAGAATTAATTCTCCCTTTGGATTTTGTTGGATACTTTCTAAAGCTGAAGTTTTCCACTCCATCCTAGATCTACATCCAACAGCACATGGTTGTATCCAACAGCACATAAAAATCGAAAAAGTCGTTGCTTCCCATGATTTTATTAACATTCATTTTACTGTTGTTTGTACGATCGTGCGTACATGTGTCTGTGCATGTTTGTGTGCTCAACGGTCATCCTTAAGCACCATTCCTCAGAAGCTATCTACCTTGCTTTTGAAACAGGTTTCTTGCTGGCCTGGGGCTTTCTGAGTAATCTAGACTCACCGACCAGCAAGTCCCAGAGCCCTCCCTCTTGCTGCAGGGCTAAGCTATCTCCCAGGCACTTCCTTGTTACCCTTCTCGCTGGTAATCTTTATTTAAAGAAAGAAGGGACTGAGGGAAGTAGAGATGGAGGTATTTAGTAGTATGCATTAAAATGAAAGTTAAGTGGTTTACTTGAAGGAGGAAGTATAAATTTCTCCTTAAAGCTTCAAAACAAAATAAAACAAAAATTGAACCAAAACAACAAAATTCTACACACTCCTAAACCTCCCAAATAATTACACAAAGCTTTCAAACTGGAGGCCGAGTCTCAGGATATTAAGCCCATTTTGCACGAGATGGAAGTCAAGCCTGTCCATTTGCATCTGTTGCTCCAAATCAGGCCTGCTATAGAGGAGCGGGGACAAAGGGCCTTTCTAGATCTGCCCAGCTGCCTCCCACTCCCGCCAGAGCATCTCTGGGTGGAGGCTACAGTCGGCGGGGCACGCCAGAGGAGCATGAAATCAACCAGAGCTTTGACCTCTCACTGCTCCCGGCCCAGCCGGTCTATCCAGACTTCCAGTTCTCAGCATGGCTGTCAGGCGGCCCCTGGAAGGAAGCACATTCCAAACTGGGAAACACTGACTCCAGCTTCCTCAGTCCTAATCAGGCAACCCTGTGGGGAATTTGCAGCCTCTGAGGGACGGATTACAGGGAGAAGTTTATCATGCCTTTGCAAGGTGTGTCGAAGACAGCAACAAGTCGTTAAATTACTCCGGCCATAAAATACACCATAAACTGGGTGGGGTGGTATAGGTTTCTAATCCCAGCCCCTGGGAGACAGAGGCAGGAGTATTCTTACAAACTCTAGGTCAGCCTTTTCTATGTAGTGAATTCTAGGCCAGTCAGGCTACGACACACCGTGGGTATGATTTCATATTTATATTTTACTCCCTACCCCATACCCCAAAGGACAGATAAGGTAGACAACAAGTTTTAACCCTTACTCTAAAGGAATTAAGTCTTAGGACATTTTTTTTATTTTGGGACCATTTTTTCTCAGCTACATCATCGACTCAACTACGTCATCATGCCTTAGAGCACAGAGGAGAAATATAGAGAACAAAATGAACCAGAGATTTCAAAGTGAAAGGAACACTTGAACACAACCACGCCAAACCCAGGAAACCATAATTAACAGCTTCCCGTAAAGGATGGCGGGTAGCTAGCTGAGCTAGTAAATGAGCAGTGTGGTGTGCAGAGAGGCTAGTTGGGCTATTAAATCGATGTGGTGTGCAGAGGGGGCCGTAAGGGGGATTTATTGTTGGCAGGAGAGCTTTAGTCTGGCACTCCACAACTTCAGTGCTTTTAACTTTATATTCAGGCAATTCCATTCCTACAGTTAAACAAAGCTGACATATGATAAAATCAATACTATTGCAGGTCAGGAGCGGGAGGGCACACAGATGAGTTTTGTTGATGGGAAGGGAACTGTTTGAGTAGATTTGTGTTTGTGGATATATGTTTCTGAGGGGATGGGTAAAGGACATCGAGATGTCCAAGTTTAACATCAGCTGCTGCAGTAGCTGCAAGTCAAATCCTTGTTTCTGTGTAACATCCGAACCAGGCTGAGATTTGGTACAGTGGCAGAGAAGATAAAAATCTCATGCTTAGTTATGAGCATTTTGTAAAATGCTCTCACGACTCTTCATATGTTTGAACTGTCAGCAGTACCCAGGCCAAGATTTAGTTTAGAACTGCTTCTTCGTAGCAATTGCTGTAGTGATTTTTTTTTTAAACCACAGCCATCACTAAGGAAGTGATGACAGCCAGATATATTTAAGTCAGAAATATAAAATAAAGCTATGGATAATTGTCTTGTGCCTCCTTAACATTACTACCTCACATATATTTTAAGAGTTGGAAAAAGTGTCAGAAACATAAAATACAGAATTATATATTCCCCACCCCCATCCTTAACTACAGCCTAAGTGCCTCAAAGAAATTTTAACTAAACAGTAGAGCCATTCTCAAGAGAAAAAAACTAAATGTAATATTCACTCTCAAAAATGATCTAGTGTCTATCTCTGCCTAACCCACAATATTAACCAACTTGTCTCTGAATAATTTATCTAAAACCAGTTGACAATTGCCTCATGTGCCCAGGAGTATAATCAATTCTTATTTCAAACTACCCACTTGAGACACCCAGGCAACAATGAACACTATTCTCTGGAGGACATCAACCAGTATAACATCTAAGTTATGTTTTATGTTGATGAGTTTTGGAATATGACAAAAAGTGGTGGACTTTTTCCCCCCTAGTGTTTGCGATGTATGTTGAGGCAAACAAAGAATTTCCAATAAGAGGATACTGTGACCAGTTGACAAAATGCACAGATGTTCACTGAGATGGTTAATGCTTTCAAATTTGTAGGCTCTAGAATGACGTAGAAGACAAGCTTCGGGCATGCCTGTGAGGGGGTTTCTAGACCAGGTTAAGTGAGTTGGGAAGACTCAGAAGTGGCTGGCACTGCCCTAGGGACTGCAGTCCTGGACTGGACTAGGGAAAGAAACCGTGAGCTGAAGGGCAGTGCTGAGCAGAACAGTTGTGTGCATCTCCCCTTCATGGGAAGATCAATGTGGCCAGCCACCCCAAGGGCTTGCAGCCACGTCTGCTGCCATGGTAACTGTACTCTGGAACTGGGAGCCAAAACAAACTCCTCCTCCCTTAAGTTGCTTTCACGAGGTCTTTGGTTGTACCAAAGAGGAAAGTAACTAATTGGTATACCCACTCTTTATGGATACGAACTCTATCATAGTGTATATTATATAAAACAGGTATTAAATAATGACTCCACAAGGGGAAAAAAGGCAAGAACCATCTTCCCAAGGGAGATTCTGATGAACAGGTATTAAGGGGTGTACTGTTGTAAGACCCGAAAGAAAAAACAGGGCACCCCAGCGCCCCACGCCTTGGAAGCCGTCACCCCAATCACTCATGAGAAACAGTCTTGATACAACTGCAAGAGGATTTTAATTCCAGAGTCTCTGGGGTTCACAGTCTTACCATGCAAAAGAGTGTGAGCAACGATTGCAGAGTCTGGGCAGCTTTCATAGGCTTATAACAGAACCCGCTTACACAGACCACTCCATAGCTTCTAAGCCAATCAGTTTAAATTATCTGAGCCAGCGCTTTCTGAGAAACAATCAGTTTCCTATAGAAAGCCGGATAAACTAGTTAGGTCATTTCCTCTTACGGGACTGCCACGCACAGGGTTACGCACAGCGTCGTGTATTTCCCGTTATGGGGCTGGCGCATCCGCAGCAGTGACCTTGCTGACCCAGTGACCTTGCTGACCCATCAGCATCTGCCCTTGCCTCAGCTTCTCTGCAGGAGGCGAGGCGGGAAAGGATGCTAGGGACCTTCCCAGCCTGTGGCCCTCATCCTTTCACTGTGAGTGGTGGGCAATATTAACTTTGTGAAGAGATATCAGGGACAGGTCCAGTCTGTCCCTTTTAGATGGAATGTTGGCATCTTGTGCTTTACAAGAACCATGGCCTGGTTTAGAACAAGTCCAGTGAATCCTAACCTATTCAACTAGAACAACCTCTGACGGAAGTGGCACCTTTCAGATCACATGGATGTGAGCCATTCCTATGAGAAAATTGTTGTGTTAAATAGTATTTTCAGCCATGATTGCCAGCAGCCCCTATGCGTTCCCCTTACTCAGTGCTCTGCTCTCTGTTAAATCGTTGAAAACAGTATCTTCTTTAATTATCATCTCAATACTATAAAGTGATCGTTATCTCTAGTTCAAAGACTAGAAACTTTGGTCCCCACAAGATTACGTAATTTGTACAAAGTCAAGGAACTGAGTGTAGATCTATCAATTCTTATAATTCTGAAGGAGTTAGGGGGAGGAGGGGGAGTATTATCAAAGCATCTTGTATGCACGCAGGAAACACTCATGGATTTAATGGAATATTAATAACTTTACAGTTATTTTTCTTGGAATGCATCCTACTCTGTGATTTGAGTAACTATTGATAAGGAAAAGGATTTGAATGCTGTATTTCTGGTCGTCTTTGTTTCCCTAAAGGAAAATTTAGAGAGCCCACCTTTTTGATATAAAAAGGCACGTGGCTCTTTTGTTGAAGACATCTTTCGAAAGAACTGATGAGATGCGAACAACATGTTTTATTTGTGGAGAGAATGAGAGTAAACGGACTGAGTTGGTTAGTGACTGGACAAAAGCCAGCGGGTCATGTCCACTGAAGGCCACCAGCAGACTCAAAAGCCACTCACTCTTCCTACTCCACAATTCCCACGTCGTCTCATTTTAAGAGGAAAAAAAAGTTCCTCTTTCTCTGAAACAGTCCTTGCTCTACAGAGCTCCGTAAGGTACAGACGTGCTCCTTGGCTTTCATTACCACGCCCTCCCCAATAAGAGCCTTGCACTGCATAGCATTTGAGTCAACAACAAACACATATGTCACAGTGGCCCCTTTGTAAGGGAGCTGGAGGTTTCCTGCTGCCCAGTGATGCTGAAGTGCTATGCAGGCCGGTGGCAGCACTGGTGCAAACAGCCCAGCGTGCTGCCAGCCACACAAAAGCAGGGCACACACACAGACACACAACGTAAGACTTGGTGGCACACAGCTGCGGCTGGTCTGCATGTTTACCACATTGTATTTTTGATCATTATTTTAGAGTGTCTAAAAGTTAACTGTAAAAATGGTCACGGGCAAGTCCTGCAGGAGGGATTCTAGAAATGGATTTTGCAATCCTTGAAGACCTTCTGAGGGGCAGGACACATTGTTTAGGTTTATAAAGTACAGAAGCCATCGAGAGCTAAGGCTCATTTATTATGGATTATTTTTCAAGGGCACAGCAGAGCAGCTCGGCCTCCCCACCTTCCCGTCCACGTCTCGCCACTCCCTGGCACAGCTGCCACAGCTTGCAGGCCTGCACCAGTGTGGCAGGTGCTCCGTGAGGCTGTGTCCTGTTGGTTTGTTTGCTTTTGAAAAAGACGTTTCTGATGGCTACTTTTACTGTACCCTTTTTGTAAAAGTAACTTTTATTTGCCTGATATAATTGTCTCCGAGGCTTCTCCTGAATGGCCCTGCTTGGCAATATATTTTAATTTTTCTGGCTCCTTCTCATTCTCTGGCTCCTTCTGACTTCAACCGTGTCTAGACTGTTCTCTCTGCAACCTGTCTCTCTATAACTGTCTTGGTAAAAACTGCCTCCTTCCTTCTTCTTCTTCTTCTTCTTCTTCTTCTTCTTCTTCTTCTTCTTCTTCTTCTTCTTCTTCTTCTTCTTCTACACTGCCCCTTTAAGTAGATTTCCTTTCCTCTTTCTTCTCATGAGAGTTGAGCATATCCTTATTCTGTCAAATCTTTCTCTGAATCAACACTTTGTCTGCTCTTCAATTAGATGTCATTTTCAAATATGGCTTCATCCTTCTACAAACTAAGGTTACCTTCCTTGCTTGGGATTAAAGATGGGCACTAAGGGCATGTCAGTATTTCAGCCAGGGGGATTAAAGGTGTGTGCTAAGGGCCGAAACTCCCCACAACTAGAAATTCATCATCATTGTCGTCTTCTGCTCCTCCTCCTCTTCAGTAAATAACACAATCTCAGAGGTTCGTAGTGTGATCAAATATCCTGCAACACCTTTTGGTGCTGAGAATGTTTAGATATGTCCATACTCACCGTTGTGTTACAGTTGCCTGCAGTATTCAGCAGTACCAGCTCAGCAGGTTCATAACCTGAGAGCAACAGGCTGGACCACCTGGGTTTATGGAAGTACACTGGCATTTCTACAACAGTAAAATGGCCTACTAAGGTATGTTTCAGAATGTCTTCCCTTTCTTATGTAACACATTATTGAAACCTGTTATGATAAACACTAAATGCTGTGGGACATTTCTTGTGTAGTGGGAATATTATTTAGAGACAGCCCATTAGTCTTTCACTCTGCCAAGAGCTGAGGTGCTTGAGGTAGAGCTCGTCTTCCTCTCTTGCTCCGTCATCACATACCCGCAGGTCTCACTGAACTACAAAGAGCTATGGCTAAATACTAAGCACTCAGGGAAAACGTACAGTCAGTCTTAACCGATCTTGGTTGTCAACTTGACTGGATCTGGAATCAACTAAAAGGCAAGCCACTGTGGCTTTATGTGACCATCTGAAATGGGAAGGTCCACCCTAAATGTGGCTGCGTGTTCCAGAGATAGACCAGTCATCTTTCAGTCATCTTTCAGAAAAGTGGAAGAAAGATTTGCTTTTGGCTGCTTGCCTTCCCTTGGCTGGCCCAGTGTTAGGTGTTAATGTTGACTGAAGACCAGTGGCTCTCCAGGAATCCTCTGGGTCCCCAGTGCCAGACTGGAAACATTGGGGTAGCCAGCTTGCTGGACTGAGGAGTAACAAGATTTGTGGTCTTTCTGCTATGAAAACAGCCGCTGTTGGACCCTCCAGACTGTATCATCTAAGGCAGCATAATAAACCCACTTCTATCTATCTATCTATCTATCTATCTATCTATCTATCTATCTATCTACATGCCTACCTACCTACCTATCATCTATCTTCATTATTTGGGTTCTTTTCCTCTATAGAACCTAGATTAATACACTTAGCTTGGCATCCTATGGATGTCTAATAATCAGTGATAATTTAGCTCAGTTACCTGTGGCTCATAGTCTTGGCTACAAGACTATGTTCAACAGCCCATGCTGGCCAGAGAATGGCTAAGAGAAGATGCTCTGAAACCCACTGGTAACCCAATCCTGTTTCTCAATTGGAGGTGTATCTCTATTCCTACAGCCATTTGGCTGATAGTATTTTTGATCGTCACAACCAGAAGGGTGTGTGGTGACTCCTGATACACAGTGGGTACAGTCCAGGGGTGCTACTAACCATAAAGTGTGGGCACAGGAGAGCTCAGACAAAGACCTCATTCAAAATGCTAACTCCCAGACTGAGAAACTCTGGCCTAACCTCTTTTTTGGAGATTTTTCCAGATGTGTTCATTCTAAGCAGACATTAAAAATGTTTTAAATTTATTCTTTAAGGGTTTCATACACACATACAGTGTATTTTGACAAAATTCAGACCTCAGCCCACCCACTACTTCCTCCTAGATCTTTTCCACCACACCCCCTTCCAACTTCATGCACTCTTGTATTAACCAGAATTCAATTATTGCTAATATATGCCTGGGTATAATGAACAGCCTACACAGGACCATATCCCTGTTGAAAACTGACTCTCCTCTCCAGTACTCACCAAATGCTACCAGCCTCTCAGCTAAGGGTGGAACTTAAAATGTTCTTCCCTCTATTCTGGTATTCTGACTAGCCTGATCTCACACCAGTCTTACGCATTAGCCACAGCCATTACGAGTTCATGTATTTAAATGGGCTGCCACATCAGGATGTGTTTCCCAGAGATCCTCCCTAGCCTCTGACGCTTCCCATCTTCCATGATGATTGTTGAACCTAGGTGCGAATCCGATGCTCCATTTAAGGGCAAGGGCCTCATACCCTCTTACTCTCTTAGCAGATATTTCTGTTTTTTTTTTTTTTTTTTTTTTTGGTTTTTCGAGACAGGGTTTCTCTGTGTAGTGTAGCCCTGGCTGTCCTGGAACTCACTCTGTAGACCAGGCTGGCCTCGAACTCAGAAATCTGCCTGCCTCTGCCTCCCAAGTGCTGGGATTACAGGTGTGCGCCACCACGCCTGGCTTTCTTAGCGGATATTTCTAACCACCTCTTCTTGCAGCTTTCCCTGAACAGGTTGGGAAAGCTGAGTACCTTTCTGCTGGTGACCCTTCCCTGTGATGTGCCAATGCACAGGCATGCCCAGGCACGATATAGGTGGAATTAAGAGAGAAATTAATGATGGTAGCTGGTGTCACTACTTTCTTGAAAGGTCTACCCTTGAAGGAAGATGGCACAGAGAGAGGTACAGTTGGCGTTTTTTCTGATGTCATTTTGAGGAAAGCCAAGAGACTCATGGAGATTATAGCTCTGACCAAAGCTATGATACCTAGCCTCCTCATTGTGTTGAACATATGACTCCTGTTTTTCCAAACATCTATACATATACAAATTCAGAATTAGAGTAATACCAGAGCCTTTTTATTTTTTTACTATTTTTAAAACTGTAGCAAAACTAACTAGTATGTAGTATAACTAACATAAAACCTTCTATTTTAATAATTGTAAATGTACAATTAAATATAATTATATGATCATATTTGCGCTGTTTTTGGACAACCAACTATGCCGTATCACCTCCTACAGCCTTCTACTCTCCTTTGTTCCCACTTATGTCCCTCATAATTTCTAATCTTCTTGTCAGCTCTCTGAATTTTCTTACCTATTTCATGTAAGTGGAACAGTATTTGTGCTTTTGTGCCTGGCTGATTTTTATTTCTTTTTCTTATGTTGTATGATTTATCCATGTTATAGCATGAATAAGAACTTTATCCTTTTGTGGTTATCAATATCCCATTCTAGGCTTATACCAAATTCTACATGCTCATTTGCTGGTTGATAAAGATGAACTGCTTTGCCCTTTTGGACCATGAGAGCTTTGGGGAAGTTCTATCAGGGGAGTGCTGCTACTTGCTTACCATTCACCTACCAAGAGTCCTCCTCTACTGGGAAAGGTTAGCCCCTTTGAAGAAATGTGCAGCCTTGGGAGGAATGCACGTGGACTGATGGGAGGAAGAAGCCATCTCATCAGATCAACCACAATAACTCTGTGGTCAATGAGGAGATGGATATTGCATTCATATCCTTTCTAAATTTGAGTAAGTTTTCAAAAGATTCTGCATGGAAAGCACTTAGCACTGATTGGAAAAGAGTTCCTAACTGTAAGCTAAAATCAGAATCTGTCATTAAATATCAACCCACCACATCCATCTTTGTAAACTTTCTTTTATTCCAAGGGGGAGCCGAATGGGTTGTGGGTATCCTGGTATAAAACCATCACTAGAAACTACTGTATAATCCCAAGAAAGCAATAATCTTAAAGTTGGTGGCTGTTTGAAAGGAGAACAGCCACAGCCCCACTTCAATTATCCATCTATTCATATATCCATCTGTCCACTCATATAGAATTTATTAAGCGTTATCTATGGTAGAAACAATATACATCTAACCTGAGCTGGAGTGGTACATCATTAAACTTGTAGAGCTGACAAACAAGGAAGGCGGCACTTAACCATTTCTGGGCTACAGAGTCAGTAAAGTGACTGCTGGGCCGTGGAGCATGAGCACCTGAGTTCCATTCCTAGAATATGTAAAAAAATCTGGGTGTGGTGGCACACATTTTTAATCCTAGGCTTGGGAAGGAGATAGGAAGATCTCTGGAGTTCCTTGGCCAGCCTTGCTGAATCAAAGAGCCTCAAGCCACAGGGGGACCTAGTGTTTTGACCTGGTTATCAATCAAGCACACAGCCACCTTCGGAAGCTCTCGTATATCCTGTGCTCAAAAGACAAGCTCCATGCACGGTCGTGGCTGGTACTACCAAGAGTGTTCGTTTTTGTGAGATGAAACGTACGCCCAGCGTGCAGGAGCACCACAGGCCGACCTAGGCTGGTAGAGACCTAGCTTTGAGGAAAGGCTCTCATGTGAGGAAGATACAATATACCACCCCCACCCCCAACACACTTAAACACAGAGTGGAAAGAAGTGGGAAAATGGTCACGGCCCCTACTACTATCAGAACAAAACTTTTACTCTGAAGACATTTCATTTACACTAGTGAGAGTCATCTGAGATCCATCAGCTGGAACGCCACCTGCCAGCCAGGTGGTCACTGTAGTGTGCTGTGTGGATTATAATTACCAGCTTTCCGCTATGAATCCCACAATTAATAGTCA
This sequence comes from Apodemus agrarius, assembly GCA_964023405.1. Lineage (NCBI taxonomy): Eukaryota > Metazoa > Chordata > Mammalia > Rodentia > Muridae > Apodemus > Apodemus agrarius. The sequence goes on along the minus strand of OZ030006.1, from coordinate 33,337,146 downwards.
GAGTTGAATCTTACTATGTCATGTTATCAGGAAACAAGTAGTAGAAACTGAGAAAGCCGGGATGCTACGGGCTTCTGACATAGTAGGCAAACGCCATCCTTCCTAGAGAGCATCTGATGTGCTCAGGCAGAACAGAAATGCCACGGACAGTGGGACGGTGTGCAACCGAAACGGAGATGGAGGTGGGGGTATACCTAGGATGCTCCTGACACTGGTACCGCCTGGTCCTTGGAACATCAGACTCAGTTATGAGTGGTGCCCTAAAGGAGACAGGTTGCAGGGAGGTCATCCTTCTAGACTAGTACCCAAAAAGCACATAACATCTCTAGATGCTGAAGGCGCTCAACGAAGTCTCCCCCACCACCTAACCATTCTCCTCAAGTCTTGTTGCATTTCAAAACAAGCCCTCTGGGCAAGGCCGATTTGTTTTCTCCTCAATAAATAAACAGCCTAAGCAAAGTAGTTTGGGAGTCTCAGAATAATCACACCTTACCCCTCCAAGTCTTCTCATGGTCGTCAGTCATCCAACTGTCAGGGGAATTCATGGTCACATGGCTTGGTGGTCAAGATGGTGTCATTAGTGCTGTCGGCAATTTCACCCTCTGGAATGACAAATGCTCAGGGTGGGGACACCATCTTCTGTACTTCTCATCGTGTCAAGGGCATGCTACCTTTCTGGCTCTTTGTACTTGAACAAGCTCAACAAAGCACACTCCAGGCTGGAGGGGATGGCATGTGTCAGTGAGCAGAAACAGGTCTCCTGTCTTAGGGTGGTGACAGGTTACACTGCAGCCAGGCCTTTACCAGCATCCACATGGAAGAAAACACCTGTCTAGCCCACAATCCCCCTTCAATGAAAATAACTTGTCCCAAAGGCAACTGCTTTGCCTAAGGACAGTTTTGCTTGCATAGCTACCCTCTGCTAGCAGAGCACCCGGCAAGTGTGCATTTAAAAGTAACTCAGGTGATAAACTCAAGCCGGGGAAGGGAGAGTTTCAGGAGATAGCCCTCCACTGGCATTCATTTAGCATATTTTACTCAAGGACAGGAAGAAAGAAAATAAGATTAAGATACCACGACTTATTGATGTTATAACACGATTGCAACTTGCTATTTAGATTACAGAAAATAGAGTTTTTGTTAAGCAAGTGTAAGAGGGTTCCCCTGCACCCCATTTTCTTTTATGGACTAAATGAAGCTTTTAAAAGATTGGCTGCTATAGTCTATGTGCACCCTTATATCTAGGGAAAGGGAGCCTGTATGACAATGGGGACCTTAGAGGTACAAAGAGCTAACACAATGACCACACTAGTTAGATATCAGTTTCCTGGTGTAGAACAAAGTCATGATCACTCACTATAGGACCCTGAAGGAGGACCAGCAGTCTCAATTAACCTGGACCCCTGAGATCTCTCAGATACTGGAACACCAACTAGGCAGCACATACCAGCTGATATGAGGGCCCCAACATATACAGCAGAGGACTGCGGGGTCTGTGTTTAGTCCGAGAAGATGCACCTAACCCTCAAGAGACTGGAGGCCCCAGGGAGTTTAGAGGTCTGGTGGGGTGGGGGATGGGGACATCCTCTAGGAGATGGGGGTGGGGAGGCGGTATGGGATGTGGAACAGTAGGAGGGTGGCCTGGGAGGGGAATAAAATCTGGAGTTTAAAAATTGAAAGAAAAAAAAAGAATGAAAAGGTTGGATTCATCCAGTAAACTATCTGTGAAATGACCAAACTGTATTTAAAAGTCTGCGTTGAGTCAGGCAATGAGTTCTTTCTTTAGGTAACTCTTTCTCTTCGAGAGCCAAATGCGAGCATCCTCTAAACCAGCAACATAACACACTAGTTCCAGTTCCTTCAGTAAGGTTTGGCTACAGGAAAAAAAAAAAAACAAGACTGTCACAGCCCACCAAAGCATCAGGCCTTCCACTTTATGCTATATCCGAATCTTCAGAGCTACATGAATTAAAACAAGCTAATTAAGTGTGACTTAATTAGCAGTAATTGATGTTGATTCACAAGAAAACAGAAGTTTCAGGTAGACGTTAGGAAGCTAAAAAAAAATAAAATGCAAAAAAAAATAAACACACAGACTCACAGTAATTAATTGATCAAAGTTTAAAATGCCATCTGAAAGTTTTGAGAAGCACAATGTATTTTTATTATATCAATGTTGATACAGTTAATCAACAAAATGGAAGTCTGGGATGCTGTGGAAAATATTAGATAAATTAGTGAATTAGATAAATTCACGGCTTATAACAGACTCCTGGGCAAATTCTAATACAGACAGCATGTGGACCCTGTCCTCTTCGTAAACTGTGATGGACTCGTTCACTCCTTTAATACACTTGCTGAGCACATGCACACTAGGTGTGAGATATCACGTCAAACATGGAAATGCGTGGGTGAGCATCCATTTAGACTTATGAAGCAGACACACACAGACACACACAGACACAAAACTGCAGAATCATGCAGAGGGGAGCACAGGTTAGAACAGGAGCAAGGAAGGACACCAGATGTGGGCTAGCATGTGCCTGAAATAAAACACATGAAAAGAAAAAGCGGGCAAGTTAGATAGGACTAAGAAGTTCTGGGACAGGACAATACACAACCAAGAATGCACATCGGGGACAGTGGGAAGTGCTATCCACAGCACCAAAACACACTCATTACATTCCACAATCATTATGGGCAGAGGAAAAGATGGAAACTACCTCAGACAGACGGACCCCAAAGACTCTGTTTAGAGCATTGGTCAGCTACGTGTTACTCTTAGCCGCACGGAACACAAAATACAGCTTTTATCCAGGCCAGAAACCTGCAAGTTTTAAAATTCTACTCTTTTGTGTCCTGGTTTGAATGTGCGCTGCCTCTTGCAGGCTCATCCATCTGAATACCTGGTGGCAGCTGCTGGAACTGTTCCGGGAGGTTTTAGCCCTATGACCTAGCTGAGAGAACTGAGCAGTTGGGACACTGCTTGCGTTACAGCTTGGCAGGTTCTGGCCCTGTCTGTCTACTCCCAGGCTGCTAACATGGTGTCACACTGACTATAGTCCTCCTTTCACAGAGCAAGTTGCCCCCCTTCCCCATGGTCCCACCTTGATGGTCTGTGTGCCCCGTTAGCACGAGCTCAGAGAAATCTTTCTTCTCTACAGCTGTTTGTCAGGCATGTGGTCATAGTTATGCTAAACATAACTAATGCACTGCTTCTGGAAAATCCCCAATCATAAATACCTCATGATTTCTTTCTTTGGTTCACTTATCCTTCTAACAAAGGGGGATTTGTTATGTGCTATCTACAGATCTATCAACGAAGAGAACCACAGATTCTGAGCTGGGACGGGAGCTGGGGTCCCCAAAGCTCACTAAGTCTATCTGTTGTCTTTGTCTATGTGCTACTTAAGTGAACACATACCTATTTTTTTTTAATAGCAAGAAATTATGAGTGAAGCCTGACAAAAATCTTCCTAGCTGTTGGAATATATGTAAGATGAAATATTTTGTAAAGCCCATCGGTTTTTATTCATTACCGAACCACTATTAGTATTTTGAGAGTCCGAGCTGGCTTCAAACTAGTAACCGCCCTTAACTCTTCAGTTCGAGAATTCCAGACAAGCACCGTGCCAGCTTCTGAAACAGTTTCATGAAGGGGGTCAGAATGGTTCCAGCTTTCCTTCTTAGAAGAAACTCACTCTGAAGGTGAAAGGAGACGATACCTTCCTCCTACATCACATCCAGTTCCAACTTCAGAATGTAGGGCAGCCAAAAACTGCAAGAGTAATACTTATCAAGGCAGAGACATCTGCCTCTTACACCCCACAGACTACGGGTTCGTTACAGCTCTTAGCAGCACTGCTCTGTATTTCCTGTATCGCTGCCTACGTCTTCACAAAGAGAAAACAGACACGCCAAGTTGAGAGGTAGAAACGTGGAGATTTTCCTCGCAGCCCCGAGCCATGTTTCTGCAGCCGAGGCAGGGGGTGGTGGTGGTACAGTAGTGCTCTTGTTTTAAACTGTGCTAATTGACAGCTGCAGCTGGTACAGTGCGAGATAGAAGAGCACAGTCTGTTCCAGGTTCAAATGTGTGTACAGAGAAACAGGAAGTCTCCTCAGAGTCCAAATCTGCGATGAGGAGAGACTATGATGGAAGGACAATGAATATTCAGGCTTCATTCAGAGCGGCTGCTGCGAGCTTGTCAGCTGCCCCTTTTGTCTTGAGAACGCCGACTGCAATGTGCAGTATACCTTGGAGGTGAAGAACTCAGCGCTGTCTGGCCCTTGTGCTCAGATAAAGCCACGCTTTTTTAGCTCTCTAAGTATTCCTAGCTAGTATGTGGAAATATATTAATATTTAAAAAAAAACAACAAAATAAAGTATGCACCTTTTGAAAAGCAAGATCCTGCTATACCACTCCTGGGCATATACCCAGAGTATCCCCCAGCATGTAATAAGGATACATGCTCCACTATGTTCATAGCAGCCCTATTTATAATAGCCAGAAGCTGGAAAGAACCCAGATGTCCCTCAACGGTGGCATGGATACAAAAAATGTGGTATATATACACAATGGAGTACTATTCAGCCATTAGAAGCAATGAATTCATGAAATTCTTAGACAAATGGATGGAGCTGGAGAGCATCATCCTAAGTGAGGTAACCCAGTCTCAAAAGAATACCCATGGTATGCACTCACTGATAAGCGGATATTAGCCTAGAAGCTTGGAATACCCAAGACACAATCCACATATCAAATGATGTCCAAGAAGAAGGAAGGAGTGGCCCCTGGTCCTGGAAAGGCTCAGTGCAGCAGCAAAGGGGAATACCAGAACAGGGAAGTGGGAAGGGGTGGATGGGGGAGCAGGGGGAAGGGAGAGAGCTTATGGGACTTTTGGGGAGAGGAGAGCCAGGAAAGGGGAAATCATTTGAAATGTAAATAAAAAATATATAGAATAAAAAAAAAGAAAAGAAAAAGAAAAGAAAAGCAAGATAGAAAGGAAAACCACACCGCAACAGGGAAATTTACGTGACAGCTTCTTCTCTCACTAGTCAACCCTTTCGGGGTTACTGCCCACGCGCCGGCCACTCTGGACCGTTCTACCCTGGCAGCAGTGTTAGCAGAGGGACAGACTCCTGCACTGGCCTCCGGATGGTGCCTTTCTGCAGGGGAGGCGAGTTGCACGCCCGTGGCCAGTTCAGTGGTAGCTGTGGATGGACGTTCTGGGTGCAGTTATCCTTTGTTTCAGGTCTGGCTGTGAGGGATTTGTTTCCTTTGGAAGGGTACACATTGGGTTTGGGCAAATTCTTGACAAAGAATTACATTCACAGCTCTTTCAAGGACGCATTATCTACACTTTGGTGACATTAATGCTGTTTTTAGCATAGCACGTTTCCATCCACCAGACGCAGAGTTTCTTGGCTATCTATCTGTCTTCTAAGAGCAGAGAGAGCTTCCTTTCCCTGCTCCTGAAAAAAATCACCCTTAGAAGCAGAAGATGAGATGTAAGTTTAGCGACTGAGGAGCTATACGTCTGCTTTTACTATTACTAAAAACAAACAGTAGAGAGAAGAGCCTGGGTGCCATGAGATATCCTGGTTAGCTCCTTAGAGAGGAAAATGGTCACTCTGTCTTCTCTTAGCCATAGCACTTGCTTTAGGACGGCACTGTGTGTATGGTAGGTAACAGGTGGATGAGATACCGGGCTCCATTTATAATGCAATGCTTGTGGGGGGTCTTCTGCACAGTCATGGGTCAGGGTATGCTGAGTCATGAGCCACTGCATGACCTCATCATTATGTGACCATCCCAGAGTGCACTTAGAGAACACTAGACAGTAAAGCCTGCTGCCTCTCTAGGTTACAAACCTGAACTGCATGTTACCCACCGAATACTGGGGAACACAACTGCAGTTGCATTATCTCAGCATAGAAGAGGCCCAGCAGGAATGCTACAAAACAGGAATCTTTCAGCTCCAGTATAATCCTATGTGACCTTATTTTACCATATGTGCAGCCTGGTATTGGCCAAAATGTCCTTATGTGACTTGTGACCGTATATACAGTTAAAGTCATGGCAAGGTAAGAAGAGCTATATACTTGATATTTATAGGATGAGGGATCTGAAGGACTATAAACTTGATTATAATATCCAACATCAGATGGTACTCATGTAAAATGTTTCAAATTCTATTAACTTCTGTGAAAAATGTGCATATGTCCCTTGGCCACCACTAATTTATTTTTTGGACAGAGGACAGAATATTCATGAATTTAAACTAATGTAAGTAATTGGTAAGAAAAGCAAACTGGGTGTGAACAGAGAAATCTACAGTAGAGAAGAAGGCCAAATAATTATGTACTCTGCCCCCTGCATAAGAAGATGGGAGTTTAATTCCCTGTTCCGTGGGTATATGCTGTGCTTTATGATTTATCCCAAAGAGCAGGGTACTTACACGAGAAACCTGGAAACACTATCTCAGGCGGGTGGTCAAAGTTAATACTGGAAGGTCAGGTTCAGAGCATCTACCCTTGATATGACACGCTCTCACTGAAAAGTGATGTCGCGCTCACATTTTTTGTTTTGGTTTTGGAGACAGGGTCTCTAGGTAGTCCTGGCTGGCCCGGAACTTACACAGCTCTTCCTGTGTCACCTCCTGAGTACTGGCATTAAAGAAAGGCATGCTCCATATGAATCAGGTGCCACGACCTCTGAAACGGGTAATTTAAAAAAAACAAAAAACAAAAAACAAAAAACAAAAAGAAAACCAAAAACATTTAATTGGGGCTTAGGTACAGTTTCAGAGCTTTAAGTTATTATCATCAAGGCAGCAAGCATGGAGGCATTCAGACAGACAGACAGACATGCTGGAGACGTTTAGCATTCTAGATCTGGATTCCCAGGCAGCAGATAGCAAAACAGCTACAGGCCTGGCTTAGGCGTTTGAACCGCCAAACCTCTCCCCCAGTGACACTCTTTTCCCAGCAAGTCTGCACCCACCCCAGCGAGCCACAGGTCCTAATCCTTCTGAATAGTGTCACTTGCTAATAAGTGGTTAAATATATGAGCCTATTGGTGATTATTCATATCCAAACCAGCATAGATGTCCAGTAGACCTGACCAGTATTTCTCAGAATTGTCAGTATAGAAAAAAACTCTGAGAGAAACCGCTGAGGAGCATGGGGGGGGGGGTGAGTAGATAATAAATTGCACTTGAAAGTTTGGCAGGAAAGAGATGCTAGAAAACTACTACAACATCTGAGCAGCGTGTGTCGGAGGCTGTACCAAAGTCAACAAGAGGGGACAAATGAAGGACTCCCTCCTTATCATTGTCACATTTCTATAGATGTAAAATTGCTTTAAAGTTTATTCACATTTGCAAGATTAACATTCTGCTATGCTGACGTAACAGAGTCCCTATCCATCAATCAATAAATACATCTCTTTTTTTCTTCCTGCTCACACACATCCATCCGCCAAGCCATATGGCATGAGTAACTTTCTTGAAACATAAGAATATTCCATCTTTAGAGCCAAATGTAGTCAGTCCTATTTTTGGAGTCTTAGATTTCTCAGGAATAGTTGGGTTGTGCCCTCAGTAATGTATCACAAATGCTCAAAAGATAACATCCAAGAACCCAGAGTCCTCAGTGGCTTGGGGAGATCCGACACCCTTCAGCTTCCTACCCAACAGGGCCACCTTGCAGGCGGCTGTTACTCAGGACACGAGCGATACAGTAGCACATTAATCTTGGAAAGTAACATTTGTGTGAGACAACAGCCCGCAGTATTCCATCGCTGAGTGGCTGTTCTCAGGAGGCGAGCAGCAAAACCGGGAAGCCACTGTTCTCCAACAGGAATGGGATTATTTCTCTGATGTGGCCCACCTATCCATTAGAATTATTAAAAAAAAAATGATGTTCCTGGGAAAACATGGAAACATTTCTTTCATAATGTTTTTAGTTATTTTATTTGAGGGAGGATAAAAAGTTGGTATCAATGATATTTACTTAAGAAACCAAAGACTACTCTAAGGTTTCTAGGATTTTTAGTAAAAATTATTTTCTTTGTTTACATTTTAACTGCACAATTTGAAAAGTTGAGCTAATAATTTAACTATCTAAAGGATAAATTGGCTGAGATTACTTCTCTACTTTTAAAGGAAAGAGTACAAATGCCATTAAACAAAGTTGGAAAAACACACAATTTCCTAAATATATTAGGATTTAAAATCAATTCAGTGAAGTCACATATTCATTCTGTACCTATAAGGATTTCCTGATCTTCAACAGTAAGTGCTTACTGTGGAGTTTTAGAAGAGACAAAAGAAACCACTGACATTACTGAAGTGAATGGAGTAAAAAATGAGTGTAGGTAGATCATTTTAATTTTGGTCAAAAGTAGTTCACATAACATGTATTTCACATCCTTTTATAAGACTGTGTGTATACACAATGAAGGTGAAGGTCCCTTTAACAGGATCGGTGACATTATCAATCACTAGGTTACTGGCATTTAACAATCACCTCTTACTGCTCAAAATAACTCTGCAAGATATAAAATATTGGGATTTAGCAAGCAAGGGAACAGAGGCCATCAGAAGTTAGGGCAGATTCAAAGTCCTTCATCTTGAACGAGAGTCCTTAGTGACTGACTCTTTGACTGTCTGCACTGCCTCAACTCTTTCTGCATATGCACTACTTTGTTTTAATTTATTTACACATTTAAAAATTTTTGAGAATTAAATTACATTTCTCCCTTCCCTTTTCTTCCTCCAAGCCCTTTCATATAGCCCCTCCAACTCCTTAAAATTCATGGCCTTAAAAACAAAAACAACAACAAAAAAAACAAACCTCAACTGCTACCCCATGCATAAATGGCTATATATTCCTAAATATAACCTGTTTGTTCAGTCCATACAATGCATGTTTGGTTTCAGGGCTGACTATTTGGCACCGAACAACCAAGGATGTGTTTTTCCTGGGGAAGACCCCCTCGCCTGCTCCCAGCCCACCTCAGGTGCCTAAAATTCATGAGCTTTTCTCCATCCAGTATGGGAAGTTTACTGGAGTCAGCCTTGTTCAGCTCACATTTGGGAAGGCACTACTTTTCAAGTATAAACTTTACAAATTGGGTGTTTACGTCATCTGAATTTCTAGGCCTCAGTTCTCTCTTGGGTAAAATGGAGTGGGCTGGTTGGCTGGCTGATTTGTAATCTCTGTTTCAGTTTTAAAATAGCTACATGATTTATATACAGGATAGCAAGTTGCAATTCACAATGTACTTAAGTCTGCCATCTATGAAGTCTACAACTTGTATTTAGATATTACCAATGCAATGAAAGCCATTTTGTGGATCTGAAAACAATCAAAACATTTATTTCAATTCACATTTTTTAAATATAGCAATTTTAGACACACAGTACTTTATAAGCACATTTATAACATGGTAGACATAAATATTAATGAAATGTATAATTATATAAATTTTCACATATCTTAAGCAAAAGAACAATCTCTTTACATTCAATTTTGAAAATACATTAACATGGATAGTTATAAAGGATGTACCATCACAGAAGTGATACAAAATGTTCACATTTGTGTCAAAAATAAGGCATATTTCCTATGTAGATGTTTTATGAAAACTATGTAAAGACCTAATTGAATCTTTAATCTCACATGGTAATGTTAATTCTAAATGAAGTACACTTTTGTCAGTATAAATGTACCTTTAAGTAACACACTACTTTTTATGAAGACCACACCACATTTATTAAACAAATATGCAGAGCACATTAAAATTAGAAAAATTCTTGTACTTTTCTGCACAGTGCTTAGTTTTCCTGAAACTCTCTTTGAGAAAAAATATATTTAAAAAGCTTTGGCACAGAATTAATAAATTATAACTAATCAAAAGAAATGACTTAAACTTTTCACGGCAAAGAAATGGCCCTGTTACTGTATTCCAACTCTCTTTGTCGTTTACTGACCATGACAGTCCTGCTCAGTTCTACTTGGGCTAAGCAGTGGGTGTTCTAGTCCTATCTGGGTGTCTGCCTATACTCTGATCGGAACAGATTAAACTGAGTGTGTCTAACAGTTAAAGCCTGCCACCTGTCCCGTGGCCGTGCATTTCTAAGCAGGGCTTATCAACGGTGATCTGTGCCACCATGAGGTGTTCTCATTAGGAAGCAGAAGGGGCGAAAGCAGATGCAGACCCAAAAACTGGGAACACGCATGGTGGTAAGGAAGACAGCCCCGCGGGGACAGTTCTCTAGAAACTGGTCCAACCACACCCAGCAGGGATGGCAACAAAGAAGGAACACAGCCACCCTGCAGGAGGGGGGAGGGCCACATGGGTCTAAGAAAACCAAAGCATCCCCTTTAGTCTTGAATCAGCAAAGAAGGGCGGGTGTTTCCAAGAGGTTTCACATTTCCCTAGTGGTTTGTCTGACCTCATTCATAAACACTGTGAGCGTAACTACGTGACATCATAACCTCCTCTGAACCCAGAGGTTCACGACCGCTCTAGGCTCAGGCTGCTGAGCCTTGATAACTGGAGGGAAGCCTTGTTTCTCTTTCGCTGCTGTGTCTTCACAGACAGCAAAAACACCCTGCGCCTCTCATATAATCTCAACAACTGGAGATTTATCACATGTGGAAATACGAGTGGTGTGAATCCATATTTTTTCCCAAAGTCAATTCCATTCATTAAATTGTTGACTTCAATTTTTATATAAATTCACTTGATTCTGAAGATAAAACCATGAACATGATGCTATTTTATTTATTTTATGATCCTTGCTTGCCTCAAGGCCGTCACCAGTGAAATGACAAAGAACATCGAACAGGTTCAATAAAATAGGGAGCCTCACTTCCTGTAAAGCCGCTAGGGTATGCACAGACACAAAGGCTACAAATCACAGAGGACTGAATTTTCAAGAGTGAAATCATACCAGAATCGGGACAGGTTGTCGCCAGCATCGTAGGACAGTAGGTGGTCAGGAAGGTCGCTGCTGGTGCCCTGGGCTGCCAGCACGTGTGGAGCCAAGGTGAAGGGCACATCGCTCAGGAGATCCGCCGTCAGCGAGCTGGTCTCCAGCGTCTGGCCTGCCTCATTTCCTGTCTTGGGGCCTGATACAGTCTTGCTGGATGTGTCTTCTTTGCCGGTCTAAAAATACATATACATTAAAAACATTTAGAACATATGAACTGTGAGGCTTAGAAATGGTAAATATGGCATCAGTACATCAAAAAGCCTGGGAGATGTGTCATAAAAAAACTGCCAGATTTGAACCCCTTTGAGAGACACATCCACCCAAATCTCTACAAGATTTAAAATTCTCACAGTCTGCTCTTACTCTGAGTGGCCATCCAAAGCTCCCTTAAAGGAAAACTCATTCCTGTTAGTTCCTCAACCCCGAGGCGTGCCCAGAGCCTGTCTCTGCTCTCACAAGTCCCATGATGCATCCAGGCTCTGCTCAGTGCTCAGGCTCCTTGTGAAACGTTCTATCAGCCCTGTCTACTTTGGAATACCTACGTGGCAAACTGTCCAAGATATTGTTAGGCGTTCTGATGTGAGTTCTAAGTAGTTGCTACTCTCTGTGCATTTTACCTTCAAGCAGATGCTAGGACTCTCAAGTCAGGTGATCTGGGTCTCTGCAACCCACCCTGGGCACAGCACACTGAGCTGTGTGCCACACGTGAGGTCTGGCTTTAGTGTGTACCAGGAGTACAGGCTGGAACCAGCCCGGTACTGCACAAGGTTTCCAATAAATACCCACGTGCCTTGGCCTTTACATTTCCTTTATATTGGTACATCTGGTCCTCACCAGTTTAGCAAGAGGAAAGCACTGACTAGGATGCTCAGAGCACCCTCCGTCTATCTAAAACCCGTTGATGGGAGAGTGGACGGGAAATAAGTGTCTGTATAGCAAGAAAATGAATGGCTTGCTACTACAAGCGGCTGAAGTATAACGTAAAAATCTCAGAGAACAGTGTTTTTTAAGCCTTCCACCTCATATAGAATGCCCCTTATCTCCACAGACCTATTCCGGCTCCCCTTGAACAGTTATACCCCGCCAGACTACCCTGGCCAACACTTCTCCAATTCTACTATGTCCTGGCTCCTGTTACTCACTCCCAGGCTATTTCTGCCCAGAGCTCATTGCTTCTGTCCCTTCTGCCCAGGAGGCGTTACTATCAGTTCTACAGAACTACTAGCCAGTCTTCCCTATGGGTCTTGGGCCATCTGTCACCTTCTGAGAAAGGCCTCTCCTTCTCTTATTTAAGCTGTATGCTACCCTCTCACCTCTACTCTCTCTTCCTATCTCCCATTTCTGCTTCTGTCTCCAACCTTTAGTGTTTTGCCATATGCTTGTGACTCATTCTAATTATCATCTCTCAGAAGCAGGTTTTCTCTCTCATGCTCACTGATCTCCCAAATGCCCTCATCAGGACCTAGTGCTCAAAAATGTTCATTGCATGAATGAAAACAGAGACAGAACTTAGATTCTAATGGTGGCAAACGCTGACAGATTCCTTGTCTAAGAAGAACAATTTTATATAAGAGAAACAGCATGTCTGTCAGAACTTTTATTAAAGTATACAGAACCTACAGGAGAGGCTGCATTCATTGTCACTGTAGCGATTGCTAAATTCCTACAAACAGAATGCACAGGGTAGCCAGCCCTATGAAAGGCACAGCACACGGCATTCTTTTCTGGTTGCAATCTTCTCTTCCCTCAGTCACCATCCTGACTTCTAATAGTATGGGATGGCTTGATCTGTGTCTTAATTTTCAATGAATGCTACCACCCAGGATGGATGCTTTGGCTTCTTTAAGTCAATATTATGTGTATATGATACATCTATACTGCTGCGTGTTGGATGAGACCATGTTGAGGAATATATTAGTGTAGAGGATGTATACTAATAGAGATCTTAGAAGTCTTCTGGTTGCTATTTGACAGTGGACATTGGGTAGGAGGAAGGGAAGCCTGTAAGTCAGCAAGAAGACAGCTGGGAACTGAGACTGTCATGTTGGCTAAGGTCGGAATAGCAACAGTGAGGTTAAATGATTGAATTTTGGATAGAGTTTGGGTATAAATTCAATAGGGTTTACAGATGGAATGGAGCAGGTATAGGGACGAGAGTGTAGTCAAGAATCCACCCAAAGTCCTTGGCCTGACAAGGAGAAGATGGAGCCAAGCACATATGGACGAGACGTGTGCTGGGAGCAGGTCTGCGCAGCAGCACTGAAAGCTGGTGGTGGAGGCTTGAGGCAGCTGAAGATCACATAGCGCTTTCGTAGGATTTTAGTCTGCAGCCGTGAGCTCTGCTGGACAAAGTCGGCGAGAACATGTAGTAAATGGGCCAAGTGAGGTGAGTTTGGAAAGGTGTCTGTGTGTCAAGAGACGCTTCTTTTCACTTTTGTTTTCATTTTAAATTGGGAGACACAGTTAAAGATAATGAGAAGAAAAGACTTAAGGAAAAAAAAATCATGGAATGTCAGTAGAAAAGAAAATGTTCTCTTCCTAAGGTGTCCAGAGCAGTGTAGATAAAGGCCTTTGAGAAACTCTGGTCAGGGAATGACGTGGAATCAACAAAGCTTTCAAGGCATGCCTATCAATAGTTGTCTTATGATTTCATGAGAATTCTAATTTTAAATCTTTACTTGTGCCCACTACTGCTTACCCATAAACCTGACCCCGTAAACATAACTTTATTTAACCTGCATAACAGTTTTATAGAATGGCTACACAACATGAAAGAACTGTCTAAGGTTTGCAATGAAAACATTGCAAAAGTCAGCAATCACTGAACAGCGCACTTTAGCTTAACGTAGAAGGAAAAAGATTCTAATTTCTTTTATTGTTTGGAAGAAAGGCTGGAGAAACATCCTGCAGAGAGACTGAAAAGAGATGGAAAAGCAACTGTGATTGAAGATGAATTTACCCCAAGGGAACAAGTCTAGCAGCAGTCTGGATGAGCCACGGGAAAGCCCATGGACAGGGAAGGCTCCCCAGCATGAGGACGGCTGAGGCAGAGAGGAAGGCTTGTGGGAATTCTGTGCCACAGTATTCCTTTCGCCTCTGTACAAGTCTGAAATTTTTCCTAAATTAATTTTTCAAAGTTTTGAAAGTTTTATTTCGTCAAGAAAATACCACTAACAGCAATCTACCAAATACCTCCTAGAACGATCTAAATTTCAGCTGTGCTGGATGGAGGACTCCAGCTTCCATCTCTTAACAGTTGGCTTGGCGCAACGCTACAGTCTCCAAGGAGGCTGCCTGCCCTCTTGGCAGCAGGGTGAGTGCCATGATGCAGCTGCTGCTGGCATGCTGAGAGCTAGGAGGAGAGAAATTATATGGCGAAACAAGAGTAAGTCGCAAAGAAAATCTGAGTCAAAATTCAAGGGCCCCAGACCTGCTAAAGCACACCACTGCCCGGTGAGCTTGTCAGCTCCTGGAGGTGGGGGCTGAGGGCAGGAACAGGTGCCCCGGGTCTCTGCAGGAAGCAACTCTCACTCAGACGTGAGTTTTGTGATTTTTTTTTTGCATTTGCATAATGAAATGGATCTTTACTGGGAAGACTTAGTATGTTAACTACAGTGGGGCAGAAGAAAAGAATCAATTAGCCTTTTGGTTAATAGCCAAATGGCAGAAAACCGGTTCAAACCTGATGTTCAGATGGAAGAGTCTGCTCTGAGATCACTCCAGCTCACCGAAATGGCTCTGGGTCCCTTCAGCTAGTTCCGAGACGTCTTTTCCTAAGCAGTAGTTGCCCTCTATTGTGACACAGGAGCGCATCGGGGCGGCTTTGGTTTCAATCTCACAGGGAAAATTAACGTCCTTGTCTAGATCCCCAACAGCCGTGTTCACCACGAGCTGGTTTCTTTTGGTTCTGTAAAAACAATTTCTTGGCCATCAGATAACCTGTTAAAAAACTGGCTGGCCAGATTCACTTTGAATTCTTTCAGGAAGGAGGGCCCTAACGATTCATGACTTCCATTTGAAGAGTCTTCTAAGAGGTTAAGGAAGAAAAAAAACAAAACAAACAAACAAACAAACAAAAAAACCCCCCGAAACACCCTCTCCAAGAATAGAGATACACAGGCGGTTCCCTAGAGCAGCACTTGTGAGCCTCTCCCCGGGTGTTAGGCAGAGAGGAGCTGCAGGGTCTGGAGAGCCCACCACACCTCCCCCAGCTCTAAGTCCAGTCACTGCCACGGAGTCTACTTGAAGGTACCAGCTTTGCAAACTCACCGACACCCATCTTTCTTCTCACCCCCAAGCGAACTGTAAATGCTGATTAATACAAAGCCAATATTTTGACTTTATAGAGGCTGCTGGCCCTTTTCTGCAACTCATGCTTTAGACAGAGATAAGAGAGTCCCGGAAGAACAAAATATTGATACATTGAAATTAAGAAGTCAACCTCAACAAAAGAAGCAACCAAATCTACCTAAAGAATAGACAACTAGGTACCAAACAAAGTAGATCGCCACATCAGGCGGAGTTTTAGGAAGCGAGTCACACAGAGAACAGGTACTATCAAGCTCTGGCCTTCCATGCCTTTAACCTGTAATGTCTATAAATAAAAGGCAAGCTTCTCTGAACAATGGCTCGAATAAGTAACACTGTCATTTTATCTCCCTGGATAGCCATCCATTCTATTCTGGCTTCGACTGGCATCTGCTTTCATTACATCAGCTTCTAGCTGGTGGGGTGAGGTGCAGGGGCAAATCTGAGTTACAGGCACCCGGGGACAGAGGTCAGAAGGTGACTCGAGATACAGCACAGATAAGGAAGACTGTTCAAGCTGCTGCTCCCTCCTCCTCCCCCTCCCCCTCCTCTTCGTTTTAAAGTTAGTTGCTAATAAATGTGAACCTAGTAGCTAATAAAAGTGCCATAGGACTGAACTCTGCCCCTTGCAACTATGGAAGCCCCAAATAATAGCTCTTTTCACTTGGAAAAAATTATATTGCTAACCCGGGGGCTGTTTTCTATTTTTTTCACATTTGTAACAAGCAGAACAGCACCTGAAATGAGTACTCAAACATTTTAAATGGGACCAAACCCACCCCTCTTTGTTTCTCGGAGGCGACTCTTAGTTTTTGGTATTAGATATGGAATCCAGAGTCTCAAACTTGGGAGGCACGTGCTCTACCACAGAGCCTCGCCCCCGGCTCAGACTTGGTTAACTGAGGGGGTTAGGTGACAGAAATAAGCCAAAGTCAAGAACATTTTCCACAGATAGAAAAAAGGAAAGTAGGTGGGAGAGAATAATCCACACACAAAAGAGGCTAGAGAGAGAGACTTGAGCATTAACTCCCTGGGGCCAGAGAGTCTGGTCCAGGAAGTTGGTTTCAGTAGCACATGAAGACGGGAGTCTTCATTTTAAAAAGGGATCTTAGAGAGATGGCCATCTCTGATCTCTCTCCTATTCTTGGTCGTTGACATCATTTTAGTTCATATTCTGACTCAACTTTTTTTAGTATTTGTTCCCTTTTCTGTCTTTTTCCTTTACCACTTCCACCTACATGTGCTTCCTGCTTGTCCCATCTTTCTTGAAACAGAGGAAGAGGAAGAGGAGGAGGAGGAAGAACAAGAACCACTTGTCTTTCTTTTCTCAGCACTCCAGCTGAAACAAGAATACCACCACCACCACCACCACCACCACCACCACCACCAACCACAACAACAACAACAACAACAACAACAACCTGCCTCCCCTTTCTCCGCTCTCCAGCTGACCATGCAGCAGAGGGGGAAGTTAGGCAGGCTGCCGCTCGATTCTGTAATCTTTTTCATGAATTGGAAAGGTGGCCTGCCTGAAGTGGAAACCTCCCCTACACCCGTCAGCTCCAGTGGGGACGAACTGGCAGAGGAGAGAAGTTCCTCAGAACAGGAGCCAGGGAGGCAAGGGCAGGTTCTGAGCAGCCCCAGTTGGATGCTATTTTTCAGAGCACAAAAGGCTGACCCAACCATTTCGTTTTTTAAAAGCAGGGTAAAATTACTCTATCATCAGTAATGCTGTCTGGCCTGCAGACATCTCCCATTTCCCTAGCAGGCCTCCTGTCATTACAGCACCTGTGTCTGCTGCCACCTTTCTCCTCTTTCCTGGTCCCAGACCCCCTTCTCACTCCTGGGCAGCTGGAGGCTTCTACTCCTCCGATGAAAAGGGACGGAGCAGAGGGTTACCCCCTCCCTCCGCCATGCCCAGAAGCATAGCTGGTTTTGCACCTGGACTCTGATCCAAAGGGAACTACTCACTGCCGCAGCTCTCCCGAGACACGGCTCTGCCCATCAGGAGACATCTTTGCGCCGTTCTTTTCTTTAAGCAAATCAGACATTTATCAAAATGATCCTCACACCCATCACTCAGTAGGGTGTCACCTGCTTCACCGCCATGCTCTTTCTTTCTTTTATGTTTTCTATGAGAAAGGGATTGTTGCTGACACTGGCTGTCAGTCTTTCACCCTAACTCCCCGAGATCCCTGCCTTCCGCGTCTGCTTGTCTACCGGATTTCACTAATAACCATTCAGGTGTGCACAAGAGCTAACTGCCGCCGCCTGAGTGTAGCTTGGGGCTGCAGGCTCCTCAAGAGCGCGTGGCTTCCCTGCTGCTTCACAGCTTCGCCCTCTACTTAGCAGTTCCATCCCCTCTGATTTCTGGAGAGACAGTGCTGTCTCTTCAGAGAGCTGCAGGCCTGTCTTTCGGCCATCACCCCTTCAGCACACTTTCTGGATGAGCGCTCTCTGACACCAGCTGGCCTACTCTTCCAAGGAAAGCTGGGCAGAAACAGACCTGGGCATGCACACTGGGCTTCAGTCGGATTCTCGCTGACTTCCTGGCCCACACGTTTGCATTTCATGTAGACTCCTGTTAAAATCTCGCAGCCCATTTCTCAACCCAGTGCTTTCCTATAATTCTCTATAGCGCTGCAGATTTTCATACACATTATATTGGTGATGTTTACAAAGAAACTAGTCTCTCTCTCTCTCTCTCTCTCTCTCTCTCTCTCTCTCTCTCTCTCTCTCTCTCTCTGACAACATTAACCTAACCAAAGCCTTCTAACAAAGGCCAATCAGGAAATAACTTCAGAGGTTACTTTGGGAGGTGTCCGTATTTTATTTAAGGATATGTATTTAGCCAGTTCTCTATTCAAAAATGCAAACTGGGTGGACAGTGAAAGGCCCAAAGTGAAGACCGTGCAACTACTGAAATAAGAGTTTACATTAGCTGTTCAACTAGGCATTTGGTCCTGGCTTACATCTACATGTGAGCCTGGTTTGAGAACCACAGCGTCGGATTGCAGTCAGTGACACGGCAGCTCAGGCTTTCTGCAGACCTTCAAGCTTCTTATGTGCACCACAGGTCTGAAGCATTTGATATCCCGTTAGTCACACTAGATTCGACTTAACTTAACTTCCCAGTTGTACAGCCTCAGTTACTGTGAATATCTCTTCAACTTCTTCAGCCTGCAATGCAACAGGATTACCTTTGTTTCCAGATAATTTCAAAGGACAATAATGAAAGATGATCGTGTATATTTCCTTTGTATACTGAATATAAATCTCATTCAACAAATGGTTTTCACTTTGTAAAACAATAAAATACTTTAACTGCCTGCATAAACTACAATAAACTAGGAAATAAGTAGATACTTTTTTCTTTTTGATTCTTTCTACTTTTAAAACTTAGAAAAATAGTTGTTATATAATTTTGGATTTATATATCAAATAGGCACTATATATATGTCAGAAATACATAAAAGAAAATGTAAAAAACTTTAACAATCATTTTTCGTTTACTCTTTTTTTAAACTTTCTTTCTGGACTTCCTTTTCTCAGAACTGAGCCCATCTTGCAGGCCCACAATGTGCATTTTCATATATGCACAATAAACAAGAATGACCTTTGTTTTTTCTGTTTGTATGTTGCTGGAATGAACATTTGCAATTCTTAAGCTAGGTAAAGTAAATATTTTTCAGAACACTTAGATGTTGTGACTATATATAACTAATATGTAATTAATGTAACTAGTTCATGCCATGCCTATTATTTGAGGACAAAGTTAATATGTTCTGTTGTTTAAACTTATTCTGGAGCTTTATGCTGTCACTGTTTCCATTATTTTGAAAAAAATATCTAAAATATGTACTGAGAATTGCCAGATTTTTAGCCAGAATTCAGATGCTAAATCAGGAGGATGTTATGCTCACCCTGCAGATAAATATAAAATCTGAGCAAAGTTAACCCTGCAGGTCTAATTTCAGAAAATAAGAAATTATTTAACAAATAGGACAATTAGTTAGAAATGAAAAAGCCCATTTTCTTTGTAATTTGATGTGTTAAGAAGTTCTCACTATTGAAAACATTATAGCTAGTGAATATAAACTGTACATTAAAAAAAAGATTTATGTTTATTTATTTCGTGTGTGTGTGTGTGTGTGTGTGTGTGTGTAAGGTAGGAGGACAACTTGCGGAGGTCAGCTCTTTTCTGCTGTCATGTGATCTCCAGGGACTAACTTCGCCTTCCAGGGTGGCAGCAAGTGCCTTTGCCCGCCGTGCCATCCTGCTGGCTCACATGTGCACTGTCATACGTGCACAACTGTGAAAGCAAACATGCCGCACACTCTGCATACAGATGTCCCGAGGCAGCACGTTCACTTCGACCACTGAACACAGGAGCGACAGAGTTACTCTTACTGGCTGCGCCCAGCCTAGAACTCCACTAGAAAAACAATGTTTGGCAAGCCGAAGAGGTGAGCAGAAAGCTGTGTTATTTGACCTTGGCTCTCATTTTCAAACAGGTTATATTTCAAAATAGAAGATGGGATTGGAAAAGTAAATACAGCTGTGTTTTTTCCACCCTGTGTGAGAATGAAGGAGCCATTCAGGATGGTAGGAGGCCGAGCTGCTCCTTTAATGTATACTTGGAGCCCAAAGGCGTGTGCTATTATTCCATGTCTGGAGAACTCAGGCCAGCATAGCTTCCTTACTGTAGCTGCAGGGCACACACTGCCCAGCACACACCTACCCATCTTACCCGCCCTAAGTGTCTAAATGTCAGGCATAAGTCCCTTCACGTTCTACAGTCCTCACCATTGTCACAACTGTCATCATCCCACAAGACACTGTACCCATTAAATAAGCCAGTCCTCATTCTTCCTTTCTTTGAGCCCATGGTCATCTTTACTGTATTTTTCTTTTTCTTCATATGAATTGGTTTATTCTAGGAATCTTATGTAGATGTGAGTGGCTTATGTTTAGTAAAATATTTTCAAGATCCTTTCACACCTGTCGTGACTTGTCCTGGAGCCTTTTCAAGGTTGAGTAATATTCCACAGACTGTACGTAGTACACTTTATCATCCAGCTGCTGATGGAAATTTAGATGTTTACCATCTTTAGGATTTTATAGAACAATACATTTAGGTAAGAGTATAATCAACTAGGCAGAAAGCTAGGAACCAACAGGGCTAGCAGGAGCCAATGAGTAACGGAACTCTGAAGGTATAAGAATGGGGAGGTCAGGAAACAGAGAGGTCAAGTGCAGACATGACTGCTTACACTAAAGTTATTGCATAATTTCCTAAAGCATACTTGGCTTGACTTAAAAATCATAATTCAAGTTTTTACAACTAAATATTTTGAGAAGTAAAATCTAAGCATAAGTGAAACCATTTCGATCTTGTTTGAGGCAGTTCATAATCTCTAACCCTCCCAGCCACAATGGCACTCTGTGCTGTGTGCTGGGTTCTTTTGTGTGTTGTTATGCAGTGCAAGTTGTGACTACTTGCTCTTAAGGAATGTCCACCCAATAAAAATAATGGTGTCAATAACATTAACAATGAATTGAGAATGGGCCAAATATCCTCTACAATATGAGAAAAGTTTAAAGGCAACACAGTTTTTGTTTATTTTTAAAAACCACAATGCCTTACCAGAATAATAATCTTTCTATAAGTGACTTGGAATTTCTCAAAGGAAAATATACTGTATCATGAGAAAACACAACACATCAGATCATCAACAGTAAACTATAAATGTATAAATAACTCCTGATTATCCTTCCACAGGATTCCCATTGTTTCAGGGAGAGGGGGTGGAATTATTAAGAGCTAGAGTTATGCTATTATCTGTGGATTTCGAGTTGAAAATCAGTGCCTGGACCTGGGTGCCAATGCTCCCTGCTGCTGTGCCGCAGGGCTTCAGCAAGGCTCTCAGACTTCCTGGATTGCAGTCCCTTCTCTGAAGCCCAAGCTCACTGGCCCAGATGAAGCCACAGTAATGAGCCACAATCTGAAGAGCATTAGAATCTGAACTCCTGGCGGCAGGCCTCCATATTGCAACCAGGACACAGCTGGAAAGGCGCAGGTAGACAGATTCCATCTGGGGCTACCGCTCGGGGGGGATCTGCTAGGCTCTCGCCACCAGGCAGGCCCAGCGGCGCCCGCGAGGCTCTGCTGCACTTCCCCACACTTCCCCACGACCTCGGGCCATGCACCGAGGCAGTGGGTGGCAGCCAGCTCGTGTCCCTTTGAGCAGCAATCACACATAACCACCAGGAGAGAAACAACAGGTGAGCCCAGCCTCACGGGAGATTCCAACACCAGCCAGTGACAACAAGGCCGACTAACACCAGAAATAACCAGATTGCAAAAGGTAAATGAAGGAACGTCACTAAAAGAAATCAAGGCAACATGACAGCATCTGAACCCAGTTCGCCAACAACAGGAAGCCCTGGATACCCCAAAACACCAGAAAAACAAGACTTGGATATAAAATCACTGGTCAGGATGCTGGTAGCTGAACACATAGAAAAATCTCATAAAGAAATAGAGGAGAAAATGGATCAAAAGTTAGAAGCCTTTACAAGGCAAATACAAAAATCACTTCAAGAAATGCAGGAGAAGATGGATCAAAAAGAAGAAGACAATAAGGAAGAAAGACAAAAATCACTTAAAGAAATACAGAAGAACGTGGGCCAACAAGTAGAAGCTATGAAAGAGGAAACACAAAAATCTATTAAAGAAATACACGAAAACACAATCAAGCAAGTGAAAGATCTGAGCATATCCATCCAGGTACTAAAAACAGAAGTAGAAACAACTAAGAAATCGCAGAGGGAGACAACATTGGAGATAGAAAACCTTGGGAAGAAATCAGGGGCCATAGATGCAAATATCAACAATAGAATACAAAAGATAGAAGACAGAATATCAGAAGCCGAAGATACCATAGGAACCATTGATTCAACAGTCAAAGAAAATACTAAATGCAAAAAGGCTGTAACCCAAAACATCCAGGAAATCCAGGACACAATGAGAAGACCAAACCTAAGGATTATAGGTATAGACGAGAGTGAAGATTTACAAGCAAATATCTTCTACAAAATTATGGAAGAAAACTTCCCCAACCTAAAGAGAGAGATGCCCATGAATATACAAGAAGCATATAGAACTTCAAACAGACTGGATCAGAACAGAAATACATCCTGTCACATAATAATCAAAACTCCAAATGTACTAAACAAAGAAAGAATATTAAAGGCAGCAAGAGAAAAAGGCCAAGTAACTTATAAAGGAAGACCTATCAGAATAACACCAGACTTCTCAACTGAGACCATGAAAGCTAGAAGATCCTGGGCAGATATAATGCAAACTCTAAGAGAACACAAACTTCAGCCAAAAATACTTTACCCAGCAAAGCTCTCAATCGCCATAGATGGAGACATCAAGGTATTCCATGACAAAACCAAATTTGCAAGATATCTTTCCACAAATCCAGCCCTACAAAGGATAATAGGGGGAAAACACCAAGACAAGGACGGAAACTACACCCGGGAAGAAGCAAGATAAAAACCTCCTCTCATCAAACCCAAAAGAAGATAACCTCTCGAATATAAAAAATAAATAAATAAAATAAATATAATTTCAAAAATGTCTGGAGGTAATAATTACAATTCCTTAATATCTCTTAACATCAATGGACTCAATTCCCCAATAAAAAGACATAGATTAACAGACTGGATACGGAAACAGGACCCTACATTTTGCTGCATAGAGGAAACACATCTCAGTGGTAAAGACAAACACTGCCTTAGAGTAAAAGGCTGGAGGACAATTTTACAAGCAAATGGTCTCAGGAAACAAGCTGGAGTAGCCATTCTAATATCAGATAAAATTGACTTCCAACCTAAAATCATCCAAAGAGACTCAGAAGGTCACTTCTTGCTGGCCAAAGGGAAAATCCACCAAGAAGAGCTCTCAATACTGAACATCTATGCTCCAAATGCAAGAGCACCCTCATTCATAAAAGAAACCTTACTAAAGCTTAAAGCACACATTACACCTAACACAATAATTGTGGGTGACTTCAACACTCCACTCTCCTCAATGGACCGATCAGGAAAGCAGAAACTAAACAGGGACACAGTGAAACTAATTGAAACTTTGGACCAATTGGATTTAACAGATATATATAGAACATTTCATCCTAAAGCTAAAGAATATACCTTTTTCTCAGCACCGCATGGTACCTTCTCCAAAATAGACCATATAATTGGTCACAAGACAGATGTCAACAAATACAAGAAGATCGAGCAAATCCCATGCCTCCTATCAGATCACCATGGAGTAAGAGTGGTCTTCAATAGCAACAAAAACAACAGAAAGCCCACATACACATGGAAACTGAACAATACTCTACTCAATGACGCCTTGGTCAAGGAAGAAATAAAAAAAGAAATCAAAGACTTTTTAGAATTCAATGAAAATGAAGGTACAACCTACCCAAATCTATGGGACACAATGAAAGCAGTGCTAAGAGGAAAACTCATAGCTCTAAGTGCATCCAAAAAGAAACTGGAGAGAGCATACACTAGCAGCTTAACGGCACACCTTAAAGCCCTGGAAGAAAAACAAGTTAATTCACCCAGGAGGAGTAGAAGACAAGAAATCATCAAACTCAGGGCTGAAATCAATCAAATAGAAACAAAGAGAACCATACAAGGAATCAACAAGACCAGGAGCTGGTTCTTTAAGAAAATCAACAAGATAGATAAACCCTTAGCCAGACTAACCAAAGGACACAGAGACAGTATCCAAATTAACAAAATTAGAAATGAAAAGGGAGACATAACAACAGAAACGGAGGAAATTCAAAAGATCATCAGATCCTACTACAAAGGTCTATACTCAAAACAACTGGAGAATCTAGAGGAAATGGACAATTTCCTAGACAGATACCAAATACCAAAATTAAATCAGCATCAAGTAGATCAGCTAAATAGTCCCATAACCCCTAAAGAAATAGAAGGGGTTATAGAAAGCCTCCCAACCAAAAAAAGTACGGGACCAGATGGTTTTAGTGCAGAATTCTACCAGACCTTCAAAGAAGACTTAACACCAATACTTCTCAAACTATTCCACAAAATAGAGACAGAGGGGATACTGCCCAACTCATTCTTTGAAGCCACAATTACGCTAATACCTAAACCACAAAAAGATCCAACAAAGAAAGAGAACTACAGGCCAATTTCTCTTATGAATATCGATGCAAAAATACTAAATAAAATTCTTGCCAACCGAATCCAAGAGCACATCAAAATGATCATTCACCATGATTAAGTAGGCTTCATCCCAGGGATGCAGGGATGGTTCAATATACGGAAATCCATCAATGTAATCCACTACATAAACAAACTAAAAGAAAAAAACCACATGGTCATCTCATTAGATGCTGAAAAAGCATTCGACAAAATTCAGCATCCTTTCATGCTAAAAGTCTTGGAAAGAGCAGGAATCAAGGCCCATACCTAAACATAGTAAAAGCAATCTACAGCAAACCAGTAGCCAACATCAAAATAAATGGAGAGAAACTTGAAGCAATCCCACTAAAATCAGGAACTAGACAAGGCTGCCCTCTCTCTCCATATCTTTTCAATATAGTACTTGAAGTTCTAGCAAGAGCAATTAGACAACATAAGGAGGTCAAAGGGATACAAATTGGAAAGGAAGAAGTCAAACTATCATTATTTGCAGATGATATGATAGTTTACTTAACTGACCCAAAAAACTCCACCAGAGAACTTCTACAGTTGATAAACAACTTCAGCAAAGTGTCTGGTTATAAAATCAACTCAAGCAAATCAGTAGCCTTCTTGTACTCAAAGGACAAGCAGGCTGAGAAAGAAGTTAGGGAAATAACACCCTTCACAATAGCCACAAACAACATAAAGTACCTTGGCGTAACTCTAACCAAACTAGCGAAAGATCTGTATGACAGGAACTTCAAGTCCTTGAAGAAAGAAATCGAAGAAGACCTCAGAAGATGGAATAATATTTCTTGCTCCTGGATTGGCAGGATCAATATAGTAAAAATGGCCATCTTGCCAAAAGCAATATACAGATTCAATGTGATCCCCATCAAAATCCCAACTCAATTCTTTATAGATCTAGAAAGAGCAACTCTCAAATTCATCTGGAGCAACAAAAAACCCAGGATAGCTAAAACTATTCTCAACAATAAAAGGACTTCTGGGGGAATCAATATCCCTGACCTCAAGCAGTACTACAGAGCAATTGTGTTAAAAACTGCATGGTATTGGTACAGCAACAGGCAAGTGGATCAATGGAATAGGATTGAAGACCCAGAAATGAACCCACAGACTTATGGTCACTTGATCTTTGATAAAGGAACCACAACCATCCAGTGGAATAAAGATAGCCTCTTCAACAAATGGTGCTGGTTCAACTGGAGGTCAACATGCAGAAGAATGCGAATTGACCCACTCTTTTCTCTTTGCACTAAGATCAACTCCAAGTGGATCAAGGACCTCCACATAAAACCAGACACACTGAAACTATTAGAAAAGAAACTTGGGAAGA
The DNA here is from genome assembly GCA_964023405.1 of Apodemus agrarius. Lineage (NCBI taxonomy): Eukaryota > Metazoa > Chordata > Mammalia > Rodentia > Muridae > Apodemus > Apodemus agrarius. The sequence goes on along the minus strand of OZ030006.1, from coordinate 33,311,240 downwards.
CCCTGGAGGACATAGGCACAGGGGGAAAGTTCCTGAACAGAACACCAATAGCTTATGCACTAAGATCAAGAATTGACAAATGGTACCTCATAAAATTACAAAGTTTCTGCAAGGCAAAGGACACTGTCAGAAGGACAAAAGGACAACCAACAAAATGGGAAAAGATCTTCACCAACCCCACATCTGACAGAGGGCTAATATCCAATATAAACAAAGAACTCAAGAAGTTAGATCCCACAGAACCAAATAATCCTATCAAAAAATGGGGTACAGAGCTAAACAAAGAATTTTCACCAGAAGAAATTCGGATGGCAGAGAAACACCGTAAGAGATGTTCAACCTCATTAGTCATCAGGGAAATGCAAATCAAAACAACCCTGAGATTCCACCTCACACTAGTCAGAATGGCTAAGATTAAAAACTCAAGAGACAACAAGTGCTGGCGAGGATGTGGAGAAAGAGGAACACTCCTCCACTGTTGGTGGGATTGCAAAATGGTAAAACCGCTCTGGAAATCAGTGTGGCGGTTCCTCAGTAAATTGGGCATGTCCCTTCCAGAGCACCCTGGCATATCACTCCTGGGATATACCCAGAGGATTCCCCTGCATAGAATAAAGACACATGCTCCACTATGTTTATAGCAGCCTTGTTTATAATAGCCAGAAATTGGAAGGAGCCCAAATATCCCTCAAAGGAGGAATGGATACAGAAAATGTGGTATATTTATACAATGGAATACTACTCAGCAATTAAAAATAATGAATTCATGCAATTTGTAGGTAAATGGTTAGACCTGGAAAATATCATCCTGAGTGAGTTAACCCAATCACAAAAGAATACACATGAAATGCAATCACTCATAAGTGGATATTAATGAGCCCAGAAGCCCTAAATACTCAAGGCACAATTAGCAAGTCAAATGATTCCCAAGAAGAAAGGAGAGGACCCTGGGCCTGTAAAGATTGGATCCAGTTTTGTAGAGAAACCGTGGTGGGAGGGGGAATGATTGGGGAATAGTTGGGGGGGAGAGGAATTATGGGACATAGGGAGGGGGGAACTGGGAAAGGGGAAAGCCTTTGGAATGTAAACATAGAATATAGAAAATAAAAATTAAAAAAAAAAAAAAGAAACTGAACTCCTCTTGACATGATCCATAGGAAATAACTTTTAATCCACGCAACTGGGAACTGTCGGAGCAGTGGCCTCGGAGTGTGCAAACTCAAGTTATGAAAAGATTTTCTATAATGGAAGAATGCCCATCTTTATAGCGTTCTTGAATATTTAAGAAACAAACTCTTAGCTAATGAGAAAAATGGCAGGCATTTTCATCTTTTCAGAAGTTACAGTTCTATAGGAATAAAGAACTTAAATGGACCTTCTTAGGGTAAAAAATATACAACAGATTAGATTCTATATATTTGTAATAAATGTAGAAAAATTAGTATCAGTATTATGAACAGAATAAGAACAACCATACTAAATAGATTAAAACAATCATGAATATCCTTGTTTGAAAATAGCAAATTCAACTTGAAGGAGTTGAATTTGGGTACCAAACAGAAAGGATTTTAGGATCTCTTTCTGGATTGCTGACCCCTGCCGTGAGCTGGTATAGCCATTAAAATGATCCAGGGAATCTGGAGTGTTAAGATTTTTGTTTTGTTCCCACTAACAGCAATATGATAAAGTAGAATTTGCCTCACATAGTGGCAAAGCTTGGGGAGAGAAGGGAATTAAGAAAGATGCATATATACAGAGGTAAGCACATGCTGCTCTTCTAGGTGATAGAAGTTTGATTCCCAACACCATGCAGGTGTTTACAGGTGCTTATAACGGACCTGTCATAAGGATCTGATGGCTCTGGCTTCAACGGACACCTGAACTCATGTGTAGATATCTGTACACACAACACATCATTTAAAAATAATAAAATGTATATACTTAAAGAAGGAAGGGAGTGAGGTAGCATGCATGCATGCATGCAGGCAGGGAGCAGGCAGGCAGCAGGCAGGCAGCAGGCAGCAGGTAGGCACTTTGCTGGAGGGAGAAACTTCTTAGAATCAAGTGTGGATATAATCCACCTGCTGGAGGGCAGAGCTAGAGGAAGAAATATGATGGGGAAGTGAGGCACACAGTTCTTTTCCATCACTGTAAGCTTTGTTTCCATGGTGTCTGGGCCGGGGGCAGAGAGGCTGGGGGCTGGATGGCAGGGAGCAGCACCCACAGCTCTGTGGGCCAGGGGAGCGCGTGCTGCTGGATAAGCAAATATGGCCTTCCAAGGCTTGGGATTTCACCAGTTCCCAGGCAGCTACTTTCAGAACCTTCCTGAGTACAGCTTTTCCTTCTGCCTTCTAGAGTAATTGCTACAGTTTCAACTGCTAAATTGACACAAAATGTATACTTATAATTTCTAAAAAGTGGTCTTAAATGTACAAAAACCACGTTTAGAGTTAAATAGTTCTGTTTTTCTTCCCCTGCTCTTTGCAGGTGAGTCGATGATGGGAATTCTCTGAAGACACTAAATAATTTACAGTCTGCCCATGAAGTTGGAAATACCTTGGTTTAGACAAAGAGCTCCCATACACTATTGAGAAGTAACTTATACTAGCTGTTACTGAGTCTAGTTTTGCTAACTTTCTCCTAGGGAAACGGGAAGGTGGGCTTATTTCCAGGACTGCAGGCTCACAGGCTCACGCTGGATGGCACTTGCTTGCCGGGCATCTCCCATCTCATTACGTTTTGTTTGTTTGTTTTTTGTTTGTTTGTTTTTTATGTGGTAGGTGGGTACCATTTTCATCTCTGTTGAAGCAGACAGGAGAAGCTCAAGTGTAAAGAAGCCACACAGGCAACCAGTGAGCCCGCGCTTACCCACCATTCTCTGAAGCTTCCCTCCTCTGGCCCGTGAAGGAAACACTGAGGCTTTCAAATGTGGCGCACTTGTTTCTAAAGACCTTACAGCATCTCCTACAGGAGGCTACAAAACACTTTATCTTTCTCTCACAACCAAAGAAGGCACATACAATGCAAAAACCAGTTTTGTGTGGGGTGGGTGTTGTATTATGTATCATTTTATATCCAGCTGGATATGCTAATTCTATGCAGATCTCAGAAACCCTGAAATTACATACTGTTTAGACTATTTTAATCCCTGAAAGCACCGCTGTGATCCCTGAATAATGTATTTTTAAAATAACTGCTTTACCTTCACCAAATATATTCAGTTAAATTTAAGACCTTAAAGTGGCAGCACGCTGCTCTTTGTTCAGGGAGACGATTCTTCCTAAAGCAAGCCTTTGTGGTTAGTCGTCCAGCAACTGGCACTGACCGCATTGTCCTGCCCAAATTTTCTAGCCCACAGCACTTGTGGGACAAGGGCAAGAAGGTGCCAGATGGCTAGGACTTGAGCTGCAATCTGTTCTTGGGAAGTTGAAGGTACTGCCCCTTTAACTGGTTCAAATGCAAGCCTGTGCCTGTTTAACACGATTCTATGCTCAGAGATGATATCAGAGGCTAGAAAGGGGGAATGAGGACATTTCTGGGACTCTATATGGTCGCAAGCGTCTGGGTGGACCTTGACTGTGGAGAAAGCGGAAGCACATCACCACTATTTACGTTCACACCAGCACAATGGCAAGTGGCCCTTTCACGCTTCAGGAGCAGAGCTGAGTGCTTGGACGGCCATGAGTGTCTATTACTTCCTATTTAACTGCTTTCAACTAAAAGCCAAACAAAAATTGCTAAGGGTAACAGAGTTTAAGCTAGAAGTATTACTGCGGTTGCTTAAAAGATATAAAAATATCTGGGATTGTAATAGAAAAAGTAAAACGAACTGCAAGTCACACAACCTTAAAATTCTGAGTGAATAATCAGTCACTTAACTGGAAAAACACAGAAAATAACTATTTGTGCAAAATGTACTCAGTTGGCATTGTTCCTCTAATTTCAGTAAGCAAAAGTTCATTCTCTTTGAAACTCACAGCACATGTGAAAGATCTTTTAAAATATTTATTTATTTATTTATTTATTTATTTATTTAAATTTATAGTGTGAGCTTTGTACTGTCTCCTAACAATGAGTTCTGGGCCAAATAGGAAAAATTAATATGGTATTTGAGATCAATAAAACAAAAACCCCATGATTGCCTTGTATGATCATCTCAGAAAATCCAGGCGCACAATATACTTGTGGGTATGTGCATGTGTATGTGTATGTGTGTTCCCACACACTTGCATTCATGTGAGTGTGGGAGTATGTATGCCACAGAGCACATGTGGAAGTCACAATACAATCTTGGGTTGTATTCTTCTTTTCCAATCTATTGAGACAGGGTTTCTTTTATGTTGGTTGTCAGTGCATACTCCAGACTGGCTGGCCCATGAGTGTCTCTAGATGATTCTGTGTCTAACATCTTCCTGTGCTAGCACTGGAATTAAAGAACTGTACTACTACACCCAGTTTTCCATGGCTTCTGGGGATTCAAACTTGGGTCCCACATCTATGTGGCAAATGCTTTTACTCACTGAGCCATCTCCCCAGTCCCCCAATATCTTTTGCTAAAGAACCACACTAGCATGGCTGACAGGAAAGCCTGGATACTTCCCTGCTAAAGGCAGGGGAAGAGAAGTGATTCTTCTGCTTAGCACTGTTCTCAAGATTTAGCCAGGACGACCAAAGTGTGGATACTTTGGTCCTTCTTAGACATGGTACAAAATAGCTATGGGAGGAAATACACAGACAGTGTGGAGCAGAGACTGAGGGAAAGGCCATCCAGAGACTGCCCCACTTAGGGATCCATCCCATAAACAGTCACCAAACCCAGACACTATTGTGGATGCCAACAACTGCTTGCTGACTGGAGCCTGACATAGCTGTCTTCTGAGAGGCTCTGCCAGTGCCTGGCAAATACAGAGGGGGATGCTGTCAGCCAACCACCTGACTGAACACAGGGACACCAATGGAGGAGATAGAGAAAGGACCCAAGGAGCTGAAGGGGTTTGCAGCCCCATAGGACCAGTACCCCCAGAGCTCCCAGAGACTAAACCACCAACCAGAGTACACATGAAGGGACCCATGGCTCCAGCTACATGGGCAGCAGAGGATGGCCTTGTTGGACATCAGTGAGAGAAGAGGCCCTGGGACCTGTGAAGGCACATTGCCCCAGGGTAAGGGAATGCCAGGTCAGGGAAGTGGGAGTGGGTGGGTTGGTGAGCAGGGGGAAGGGGAATGGGATAGGGGGTTTTCAGAGGGGAAATGAGGAAAGGGGATAGCATTTGAAATGTAAATAAAGAAAATAACTAATAAAAATGTAAAAAAAATAAAATAAATAAAAATAAAGCACTTATCAATCCAAAAAACAATAACAAACAAATGTAAAAAAATAAAATAAATAAATAAAAATAAAGGATTTATCAATCCAAAAAACCACAAACAAATGTAAAAAAATAAAATAAATAAATAAAAATAAAGGATTTGTCAATCCAAAAAACAACAAACAAACAAAACAAAAAACAAAAAAAGAACGTAAGAGGCATCTACATTAGAGAGGAAAAAGTAAAACTATTACTATACAATGACAATAGGATTTTTCTGAATAGAAAATCATGAGGAACCCATTAAAATTCAACTGCACTAAGAACTAATAAATGTTGCAAGGTTATAGGACACAAGACTCATATTTAAAAAATCAGCTGTGGCGCTGGAGAGGACTCAGCGGGAAGAACACTTTCCATGTACGAATGACACTTTAGTCCATCCTAGTGCCCACATAGAAAGCTAGGCGTGGTCACGCATGCCTGGAAGCCCGGGGCTGAGGGGGAGGGGAAGAGGTGAGAGGCTCACTGGGGCTTGCTGACACCACCCTTATCTAACTCCAGGTTCAGTGAGAGACCCCGTCTCAAAGAAATAAAGTGAAAAAACGATGCAGCAGAAAACCTCACATCCTCTGACTTCCACTGACTGTGTGCACACAGGCACATAACGTTTGTATATACAGTGTTAATCCAACACACACACACACACACACACACACACACACACACACACACACTTTAAAAATTCAGATGGTTGTGAATTAAGCAAAGATATTTTGGCAAAGAATGGAGTAAATATACCAAACTAATGTAAAATTGTAATGAAACTGAAAAACTATTATGCCGTAGTTACTATAACCTTTGTAACATGTAATACATATAAACAACATGAAACTCATGAGTCTATGGTGGAATTGGTATAAAAAAACACACTATGTTACCACTTGGATTAAAGTACAAACTAGGTATACACAGTACATAGTGCTTGATTATGATAAATGCCTGTCACTATTTTACTACAAAAACAATAGTTTTAGTCACTGTCTTGAATCATACTTCACACACACACACACACACACACACACACACACACACGCACACACAGTCCAGAAGAAGTAATATTCTCGGAACCGGCAGCTCTGGGCAGTACAGCTCTGAGGATCCCAGCAGAGGGTGATACCAGGCATCTAGCTTTGAGGTTAGTCTTCCTGCCCTGTGTGGACCTAGAATAACAGTTGTGCTTGCCTGGTAGTTGTAACAAAAAGCTTAAAAGTAAAAATATCTAAAATCAGAAAACTACAGAAAGCTATGAAATAACTTAGAGAAATCCTGCATAGCTAACGCTGTGCTTTGAGTGAGAACGACCCCCACTGGCTTTTCTATTTACACGTTTAGTCCCCAGGTGTGGAGGTTTAGGAGTGCGGCCATGTTGGAGTGTGCAGATCCTTGTTGGGAGCGCGTGGCAGTGGGCTTTGAGGTCCACGCCGGTCGGCTGTTTCTCCCTTTCCCTCTCCTGCCTGCAGAGCAGGTTTTAAGCTCTTAGTTACTTCTCTAGTGCCTTGCCTGCCCACTTCCCACCATGAAGATCATGGGCCAAGACTCCAAAACTGTAAGCAAGCCCCTAATTAAGGTCCTTCCCTTTTCAAGAGCTGACTTGGTCATGGTGTCTCCTCAGAGCAACAGAACAGTGCCTAAGAAAGCTACAGTGTGTGTATTTTAATCTGTTATTACAAAAAGCACTAAATCAGAGGTGCATAAAGAAAAAGTTAGAGTAGGCTAAAGCTAACTTTCATTGATGAAAACTCTTGGAATCCATATGTCAGACTACGTGCACAGAGCTACAGCCTGTGGAGGAGCAGTCAGGAGCACCATTCAGTTCCTCACTGAGTGCCCCACATGGAGAAAAGTCCAGTTCTGTACTCTCCACACGTGGTGGGCACATATACAGGCATATAATTTAAAAATGTTGATACCATGGTTTTGGTGTGTCATGTTGAAGTGTTTTAACTGCCAACACTATTCAACGCTAGTGGCATACTAGAAAGATTGTCGCCTGGGAGCAACAGGCCACGCTGCATAGCTGAGGTATGTAGTGGCTCACATCAGTAGCTAGCCGAGTACACTTGATGTTTCCCAGCACTTAACAGCTTACAGAACACATTCTTCTTGTTAAATGGCACACAAATACACACGTGTACATTGTCATGATCAACCCAGAAATGAAATGGAGATAAAAATGCATTCATAATGCCATCAAAGTCAATTCTAAATATTTAGGAACCCTTTAATAGAAGCACAAAATTTACATTCTGAAAACTATAAGGAATGTTGGAAAGAAACTAAAGACTTGAGTAAACAGAAAAGCATCCCACTTCAGGGATCAAATGTAAAGCTGTTCAAGTGGAGCTCCTTAAACTGAACTTCTGAATCAATGCGATTCCTTCCAAAATGGCGGTGGGTTTCTTGCAACAGATTCTAAAATGCATGTCGAATAGCCACAGACAACGAGGCACCAAAAAAATTGTGGAAAAGTAAAACAAAACTGAGATTTATGTTTCAAAATTCTAGAGTGTCCTTTGACATAAGGGTGAGGATTCCAATCAATGGAGTAAGGTCCAAAGTCAGGAAATAAACCCATGTGTGAACAGTCACATGTGATGTCACCAGAGTGCACTGTACCACGGATGAAGATTTTTCCAGCATTTAACACTGGAAAAGCTTTTTATTCATATGGAAAAAAACTGCTCCACAATGTTCATAGCAGCCTTATTTATAATAGCCAGAAGTTGGAAGGAGCCCAGATGTCCCTCAAAGGAGGAATGGATACAGAAAATGTGATATTTCTACACAATGGAATACTACTCAGCAATTAAAAATAATGAATTCATGCAATTTGTAGGCAAATGGTTGGATCTGGAAAACATCATCCTAAGCGAATTAACCCAATCACAAAAGAATACATATGAAATGCAATCACTGATAAGTGGATATTAAAGAGCCCAGAAGCTCTGAATACTCAAGGCACAATTAGCAAATCAAAAGATTCCCAAGAAGAAGGAAGGAAAGGACCCTGGTCCTGAAAAGACTGGTTCCAGTTTTGCAGGAGAGTACCAGAACAGAGAAAGGGTTGGGGGGTGATTGGGGAATGGGGGGAGGGAGAGGACTTATGGGGTATATGGTGAGGGGGAATGGGGAAAGCCTTTGGAATGTAAACGAAGAAACAGAAAAAACAAAACAAAACAAACAAACAAACAACAACAACAAAACTGGTGCCCTGTATCACATCATATAAAAATACTATGTCAAAATGAAACAAAGTTCCATGAAAGCTAAACTATAAAACTATTAGAAAAAAAATGTAGAAGTAAGTCTTTATGACCTCCAATTTCACAACAGACCTAAGCTATGATACCCAATATAAACAAAAACAACAGAAGAGTTGATTATGGCATTTCATCAGGGCAGCTGGAGAGCTCTTCCAGGAGGCCCAGGTTCAATGCCCAGCATCTGCATGGCAGTTCCCACCTGTCTGCAACTCTAGTTCCAGGGGATCTGACCCTCTTCTGGCCTTCTAGGCAGCGCCAGGCAGAAAAATGGTACACAGTCATACATGAAGGCAAAACAATCACACATATAAAATAATAAAAATATTAAAGGGAATGTCCTTAAAATTGTAAACTGTGCTAATAAGGGCACTATCCAGAAAGCAGAAAGGCAGCATACACAACAGATGAAATGTTTTCAAGCCATGCGTTTGGTACAGGAATTACATCTGCAGATTTTAAAGTGTTTTGCTTAGGGTGGGAGAGTGTTTGCATGTATATCTATGCACCATGTATGTGCCTGGGGCCCATGGCCCTTCACAAAGGCAGCAAATGCTCTTAACCACTGAGGCATCTCCCCAACCCACACGTGTATTTTTAAAAATCTTAATAATAAAAAGACAACTTATTTGATAAAGAGAGACTCTGAATAGATATCTCTCCCAAGCAGAGGTGAAAAGCAAAACAAAACAGTAAGCAAATGTAGGTCTCTGCTCATCAGGAAATGCAAATGAAAACCACAGTAAGATACTACTTCACACCTCGGAGTTATAATCAAAATGCCAGATAATAACAACTTTTGGCCAGGAAGTGAAGAAATTAGTACTCTCCCACACTGCTGAGAGAAACATTAACGGTGTAGCCACTTTAGAAAACAAGTTGGACAGTTTCTCAAGTGGTTAATCACAGAGCTACACAAAATCCAGCAATTCACTCCTAACAGATATCAAAATTAACATTTTCATACAACTGTTCATAGTAATATTATTCAAAGAGCCCAAAGTAGAAACGATCTGGTACTCAGCAAGTGATGAACAGATAAATAAAGGTACTCTATCCATATATGAGAACATTACACAGTGTGTAAACAATAAAAGGACGGGCACGGGCAAGCTCAAAGCATCATGCCTAAGGGGGAAAGGCAGGCACCGATTATTATAAGACTTCACTCATATGAGCTCCCCCAGCAGAAGCAGTCCCAGAGAGAGAGGAGGTCAGCTGGGCAGTTTCCTTTCATTATGGCAGGGCTCCAGACTCAGGTGATAGGGACTTACATATTTTAGTCATGCTCATATAATAAGAGAATTAAGTTTTGTCTTCTGCAAAATTTTATAAGTTTACATTCTTTAAAAATTATTTAATTTACCTACGATGTTTAGGTGAGCTTAAATGGAATGTAGCTTCTGCTACATATAATTTTACCTACACTAAGTAAAATACTCTGTAAGCTCCAACCACTACTGACACTTCTAGGCCTCACCCACAGATACAGAATTCAGGGTGAAAAATCACTCTTATAACATTGTGATAGAAAATGCCTTGAAAAAAACTTTTCATGTTTAATCGTCAGCAGAATTAGAAAGTATTCACATTGCTTTGATTAATTATGGACTACTAACAATCAAAATGTGAATTAAAAGAATTTTTTTTAACACTGGACCGTAGAGGGTCATGGCAAATGTAATGTTTGAAAAGATTCTTACATTACTTTGTATTGCTAATAAATATGAAAATTCCTGTGGTATATATGCTCAGCAGGGATTATGGAAAATACAAATAGCATTGCAGAGTATTTAAAAGGTGGTGTCCCTAAGAGGGGACTGGATTCAAGGCCATCTTGTTGGGAGTCCTGTCATCAGTGTGCTGCCTCCCTAGCAGGCCTCACACACCTTCTTCTCCTGCTTTTGCAGCACAGTGGCACAGCCAAGAATGCTCTCTTTGGGAGTAAGCTTTTTGAGATCAGACTTCCTGGCTTCTCAGCAGAGTAAGACAGAATTTTCTTTATAAGTTTCTTCTTTATAAGTTACCCACACCAAGGTATCCTATTAGCTCATCACAGAACATACTATGATAGGAATCAGTAAAAGAGTGTCGAGATAGAGAATAGAATTCTTTGGGTGAAAGTGGATAGAAAGCTAAGCTCAAGGAAAAGAATGATATAAGATTTCCGATTGATTAAGAGCTTCTTCATGCATTTTTAAAGTGGATGATGTCATGTATCATCAGATTACTAGGGGATCTCAATTATTGGAAATATCAGAAAGAATGATGTAAGAGTTTCATGATTAAATGTTAATCTGTATAATAGATGGGAAACTCCACCTTTTGTATCTTCTGGAGTTAGATTCTTTTCTGACACATTAAAATGGGTTTTTAGGACTTTAACAACATCTCCTCTAAGATTTACTTAAAACCTGCATCTCTATATTAAGTCCAGGGCAACAAATTGCTCTCGAATAGCTGCATGACTTACAGTGAATGTGAAGGGTTTTCTGCCTCTAGAATATCATAAATAAACGATGTTTTCAGGCTTTTGAATCCTCGCCGGTCTGTATGTAAACTCTTGTAGCCGCCCAGAGATGTGCCCTAGCTCCTCCTCCTCAGCTCGCCTCCCCCTTCCTCTAGCCCCCCACCTCACAGCACATGCTCTTCCCTTGGCTGCACTTGCCGCTGTCACCGTGTCCCTCACCCATGGGCACTCACTTTAGTTTCTGGTCTGTTCTACTAAATGGTGCATCGACAAAGTGTCATCCCTGAGCACCCCACTGCACAGCAGGATGCAGGAGTCCACCCGACACACATAGTCATTACTGCTGGAGGGATCCCTGTCCTGAGGCTGGCTCAAAGGGTGCCCAACTGTACCCTTCCCACAACCCACTGGAGCCACGCTTACAGTCCACCACTTGGGCATGCACACAGTGTTTGAGTCTGTGTGACGCTCTACGCTTACATCCCACAAATGCCTCTGTGCTCAACTGTAGGAAAGAAAACATCAATACAGCAGCTTAAATATCCTCAGCTGCGAGGCCTTAGACACGCTCCCCTGGGTGTCAGCAGCTCTTTCTCTACAATGCTATGAGAAGTAGATGAGCTAACAAGTAAGGTTATTTGTTTGCTATCTGACTATTTGACATAGTTTCTGGAACACTCTGTTCTAATATGTTATCACCACCTTCCCATCTAACAACAAAACCAAAAGCTGTCAGCCAGGGCCTCCGTGCTCAGCATGACCACTCATTCTACAAGAAGCCAAAGCGATGCAGAGTCTGACCACAGCTGAAGGAAAGGCTAATATCACCATGAGAATCTGGCAAAGAAGACAAGTGAACTGATTTTGTTCTTTTTACCAGTTGAGAATGGAGTTTAAATAGAGCTGGCAGGAAATGTGAGAGTTGTCAAAGTGTATATGGTTTTAAAAACTCACTCCCTAAGAAATACTGATAACCGACCTCTTAAAAAACCCTGAAAGACTTGACTTCCTCACCATCTTTTCCTTTATGTTCAAGGACTGGATAACAAAGAACCAATTACAATCTTTAGAGTGACTTCCTGGTTTCTAAACCAGAGGGTGTGGACCAAGGGTGTACTCTAACTAAGCAAGATTTCATAAACCTATCCCTTCCTTCCATTAACAGCACCGAAAGATAACTACTGAAATGACCAGGGGGCTTTACATAACACACACTCTGTCGGGCGTCTGGAAAGCACCGCAGTGACGTCTCATTTTCTCTGTCTTGGTAGAATAATGTATTTGATATGATTAATACTTTTAACCAAGCTGTGTGCACTTTAAACACAAGATTGATTGAATTGGAGACTTCCTAAGTGAACTATATACTTCAACCCAATTATCAGTTTTACTGCAATGTATTAAAATTGCCACAATGTGGCATCTTTTTGAAAATATTACTCTTATGTCATTTTACTTTTGAGATGGTAAAGTGAAACATTGATTGATCATGTTTATCTTGATATATTTTAGCTCAACAGACTAAAATCAATTATTAAAAAAGTGATAGACTATTAAAATACTGTTACATTTGTTTGTTTATTTCTGATTTTTTAGACAGGATCTCTCTATGTAGGACCAGTTATCCAAGATCTTGTTGTGTAGACTAGGCTGGCCTTGAACTTACCGAGATTCATTTACCACCTGATGCTGGGATTAAAGGGATGAGTTACTATGCCTATTAACAACAATAATGATAGTGCTATATTTTTGTGTGTGTGTTTTTGAGACAATGTAGCCCTAGCTGTCCTGGACTTACTCTGTAGACCAGGCTGGCCTCAAACTCAGAAATCCACTTGCCTCTGCCTCCCAACTGCTGGGACTAAAGGCATGTGCCACTACTTCCCAATATTCTATTCTTAAAGGCACTAATCTAAATATTTTATTATTGCCTCAAAAGAGTATCAGAAAATTCTCAATTTCTTTTTTATTCTAGTAGTATGTTCAAAAATTCTTCATTGGCTTTAATTCATTTTGGCTGAATTACATCAAAAGATGACTGTCAAATGAAAAGTTGTTAAGCATCTTATAAGTATATATAAAAAGAAACTAGGTGGCCTAAAAGTATTTGGTCTTAAGTATTTAGATAACAGTTTCAATTTTTACAGGTAACCCATATTCATCCATTTAAAAAGTATTTTGAGTCTTTGTAATATATACTACCTACCAGTATATATTAATAGGTAATGCTATTTTATAATATAAGTTATGTTACTACGTAATTATTACTACTAATATATCATTTCAACATTAAATGATACAATATATAATATTTCCACATAATTATTAATATTGTTACTAATGTATATTTAATATTTACATTAAATAATATGACAAACTACAAAATAGTTATCTGTGTAGATATTATTTTACTAATTATTTAAAGTATTTCTGAGACAGGATCTTATCATGGAGTCCTGGCTGGTCTGGCAATTGAGCTCTGTAGCCCGGGCAAGCCTCAGCTTCCCAGCAGTCCTGCTGCTGCCTCTCATGCCGGGATTGCAGAAATGTGCCCCTATACTGACTGCAGATATACTGTTTAATGAGAAAACCTCCTACAAAGCACTTCCTAGATTCCATTGACAAAATGAGGTACCTCTGGTCAGGGCTGAGAGCTACACTTAACTCTGGGCATAAGGACAAGTACTTAGGATGCAATTATACTGTCCAGGGAAGTGGAAGGCCAAGCTCTCTTCTAGTGTTCACAGGCTTACAAGCCACAGAGAGTAGACAAGTTTACCATACTGGGTATGAGTTCCCTCCCACTGAGAAGGCCTTAGGTTTGATTAGATCACTGTTAGTTATCCACAGGATTTTAAGGGTTACCAATGCACCTGGAGACGTTCACAGACCGCAACTGATCAAAATGCAGAAAAATGGCCATTTGCCTAGCCCTACCTGACACATCTATAACACAAGCCATAATTACACCCAAGGCTCAGGGAACAGCACAGAAGAGGAGATAGATGTATGGTCTAGAGGACATATGCTGTGAGCTAGTGTCTTCTATAGGACAGGAAAGGTACACACACACACACACACACACACACAAACAATTAAAGAAGAGGTCATAAGTTTGAGGATATGAGAGGCGTTAGAGGGAAGAGAGTGAAGGGGAAATAACCAAAATACAGTATTCATACAGTAAGTTTTAACAAGAAATGAATAAATGAATACATTTCCACCAAGACATAAGTCTTTTAATTAAAGTAAGCTCTGATTCTAATAAAAGAAATATGAATAATCCACTATCAAAGAATATTTTTACAACCAACAAAGCAAGAAGCAAAATGATCAGCCAAGTGGAGTCACTCCGGCATCAATTTCCATTCACCAGGGACAAAGCCACAAAGCAGCATGCTGAAGGAAAGAGTCCTTATAAATGACATCATGCATAACCAATATTCATAAAACCAAAAAACCAAAAGGCAAAGGACACAAAGTTGTCCTGGTAGGAAGAGCACTATACAAACCACTGTTATGAAATTTTCAAATAACTAAGAAAAACCATCACTAAGCATTTAATTCATAAAGTAAAAGTGTAGAACAGATAATTTATTTGGATTGAAAAATTAAAGTCTAAATGTCTACATTAGACAAATAAACCCTTTTCATAAACATCAGATTTATTCAATACCTTGGAATAAAGCAAAATAATTTTAAACAAATTTCAGAAATATCTCCTAAGTAAAATGAGTCAAAAAAATGAAAATTGCTTTCTGCAGATACAAGTGTGGTGTCATTCTCCAGAAACCATATTCAAGAGTAACTCTGGTGGATTTGGGGATATATGTCAGTAGGACAGGGTTGGCATATCATACGCAAACAACTGAATTCAACCCTTACCACCACAAACAATTAAAAAAATTTTTCTGCATCACAAACTGTCAAATTTGATTTCAGAATGCTGTGTGAATTTCTATTATAGATTCACTTAGAAACAGAAGGGAAGAATGGATATTTACAAGGCGCCTACCAAACGGTTACATATTATTTAAAAACAAATGCTAAGGAGAGATTTTCTTTTCATAAATAATAATACTTTCCTAGGTCATAGCTTTACTCTTTTTCTTTGGGAATGCATCATCATGTATTCCCTTCTTCAATCCCCAAATAATTTCCTCGTCTACAGTCTTAGATACCAATGAAATTGTATTTGGAGATGGGGCCTCCAGGAATTAAGAACAGGTAAAGCCAAGAGGGAGGGTCCCTAATGATGAGATTAGTGGCTTTATAAAAGTGAGGCACAGTGCTCGCTGCCCATGAAGATACAGCGTGAAGCAGCAACGGGCAGGAAGCCTCTAGGAGGGGGTGACAGAATCTTAGTCTGGAACTGACCAGCCTCAACAGCTCCGAGGAAAAGGAATTGCTGTTGCAACTATCTAACCTTTGATATTTTGTTATAGCAGCAAAACTGATTCTATGTTTGATGATATGAAAACTTGAAAACACAAAAAGAAAACACACAAAAAAATTTTTTACTCTGGAAAGAGAGTAAAATGGCGTGACTGACGGAACCCTGTCAGGTTATCTGAGGTTGGGAGGGGTACGGTGCTGGAGCGCCACAGTCTCCAGGCTGAAGTTCACAGACTGTCCGTGCGCGCTCCTTGGAGCCCAGCATTAGAATGAGCTAGATTACTAAACTCACGTCTGAGAAGACTGTGTGCTCTGCTTTTTTCACTGTGAGCATTTTTCATAGAAACCTGGGAAGCAGTCCCATGTTCTAGGTGCTGTACATCAACTACTCTTCAGCATACACAGCGTTTTTGCTCAGTTAGTACATGTGCGTGCTTTTCCATAACACAAAATTCTAAGTTTTCAGAAACCTGTTTTCCATCTTGCCACCTCAGTGTATTTGCTTAGCTGTGCCACAGTGCACAATTACCAAGGCACAGGCAGGTCTCACGCCTGCACTCTTCCTGACACCACCCCTATTCCAATTACAGCTATTTACCTCTACTCAATGCTGGGGATGGAATCCTGACCGCCATGGACATCAGGCAAGTGCTCTACCACTCAGCTACACCCATGGCCATCTGACAGAGTGTCATTTGTCTCCCATCTCTGAAAGGACTGTTGCCAACACTCATAAGAAATGCTAATGGCCCAGGATCCCCATATGTGTAATCCCTGGTCTTTTCACTCCTAGGCAGAGAAGACTCTGGTTTTAATTTTGGAATATCTCTAAACACATCCTCTTTCTTGTGGTCTGTCACTGTGTGGCTCATCTGACAATCTGGGGCATGGCTCTGGGCATTAGCTCTATCAAAACCATGTAAGGGCTCCACACTGAGAGCTGAACTGAGTATGTGCTTTCTGCCTATCTTTCAGGGCCTTCTGCTATGAAGCACAGAGCTGATGCTCTGCTCATATTTCTTACCCTTCCTTTAAAGGTAATCACAACTCCACCTAAACCAACTGCTTTTCTCTGATCTTGGTTGTGTATTGGTAGCTTTATGTTTTTACTCACATAAAAATGTTGTCCCCAAGTTCTTATTGAATTTTTCTTCTCTTTCATATGGTTACCTATGTTGCCGTTAGAAGAGAAAGTTTCTAAAAATTAACAACAAAAAACCCCTTTTTGATATTCTTAATTAATGTGATCATTACCTTCAAGACACTCTTCCGTCCCTTTGGACCACACTCACTGCAGTCTACAGAGAAGCCTCCTTTCTTTCTTTCTTTTTTTTTTTTTTTTTAGATTTTTTTTTAATTGGATATATTCTAGCCTCCTTTCTTATCGCCAGTCGTTTATTCTAGATCCTGGGAAGCCCATGATCCTGCACTCCTGCTCACCTCTGACCTCACCATGGTGCGAGCACTGTACACGGCAATGTGATCAGTGGAGACAACCGAGAACCAGTGTGCGTCCTCAGCCGGTGTGGTGCTCACACCCACAATCTCGGAGACTGGAGACTGGGGCAGGAGGAGCCCTGGTTCAAAGCCCACTCTAGAGTGAGAGCTAAGAGAGCTAGGGCTACAAAGGGAGACACTCACAAAGAAACAATAAATAAATGATTAAATAAAATAAAAAGTAATAATAGCTTCCTGAGAAGTTTCCCTTCCCTCTGCTTCTCCCAGTCCCTCTGGATCCACTCCTTTTCTGTTTCCCATTAAGAAGAACAGGCTTCTAAGAAATAATAACCAAACATGACAAAATAAAATACAATTAGATGAAGCAAAAATTTTCATATTGAAGTTGGATATAGCAACCCAACAGACGGAAGAGTGCTAAAGCAGGTGTAAGAGTCAGGGACTCACTCATTCTCACAGTTGGGAGGCCTATACAAATTCTAAGCTACCAGTTATATTATATACATGGAAGACTTAGTGTAGACCCATGTAGGCCCTGTGACGGCTGCTTCAGTCTGTGAGCCACTAGGAGAGAGGGCCTTGCTCTCCCGGGGCCTCCAACCCCTCTGGCTATTAAACTCGGTCCATCTCTTCTTCTATAGGACTCCCTGAGCTCTGAGCGGGGAGATTAGATGGAGAACTCCAATTTAGACTCCATCTGAATGATGCCTGGCCATGGGTCTCTGCATCTGTTCCCATAGGCTGCCAAAGAAAGCCTCTCTGATGGTGATGGGATAAGGCACTGGTGTATGAGTATAGCATAGCAGTAGATCATTAGGAATCACTTCATTAATTTTCGTTTTTTAGGCCAGTAATGTTGGTTTACCTAAGGTCTCTGGCCATCTAGTTTCTAGTTTTTGATTACCCAAACAGGGCTGGGTATGGGTTCTTCATTGTGGAGTGGGTCTTAAGTCAAATCAGACAATGGTTTGCTTTAAGACTCTGGTCTTAAAAAACAATAATCAATAAAGTGATTGCTAATGATCTTCTGCTAAACTCATAGATCACTGCCTGATGCAGCCCTTATCAGAGAGGCATCCTCCCTCCCACATAAACGCAAGCAGCAGTAGAGTGATTAAAGGTCCCTGTGAAACTGCGTCACCAGGCTGTGTACAGGATGAAAGGGTGATTGCTAACCTGTTCCTTCCTTACTCTCTACTGAGTAAAGGGATGAGAGAGGACATGTTTGAGTTAAGAGACAGAAAGGAAATGGGGGTTTCAAGTGGGAAAAATTTACAGAAGAAAAACCTGCTTCACAAAATGCAAGTTTGTGGAAAAATCAGCTGAATGTCAAGATTAAAAGAAAAAAAAATCAATAAAACCTTTGAAATTGGAACCATGTTAAAGGCCTTTTAGGCTGATGGCAAAATACAAAGCCAAGGCTTTAAGAATGTGAAAATCTTTCTCCATTAACCGCAAAAGCAATTCCTCAATATTCAGGAGCCAGCGTGGCCCCCAAAGATGCCCAGCATAAACTGCTTACTACAGAGACAGAGACAGTCAGGATTCAAAAGGCCAGCATTTTCAAAAGGTATCTCACCAAGGCTGTAATTAGTCACCCAGGCGAAAACTGCACACACATCTAATTGCATACATAATTGACTAATTGTATCTTCAAAATAAAGGGTAAAGGGTTAATTGTATCCACATCTGGCCATAAAGAAAGAGATTGTCCTTTGAAAATATGACACTAAGAAGAAATGCACATTAAACAACCAGCCCCATTATGACTAATAATTATAATACTAACACATGCTTACAGATTAATACCTTTCACTGTGATTCTGAGCACACTTCTCAGACATCAGTCCTACAATGCTCCTGCGAGGTATGAAAGGTGACGCCAATGAGGAAGCGCAGCAAGGTCAGGTGATCGTCTGAAATGTACAACGGGAGCTTCCAGCCCCACTCTCAACACAGGCTCAAGTGTTCAGAGATGCTCAGATGCCGGGCTGGGGTCACATGGGCAGCAGAAATAAGCTTAGGAAATGGCACCGAATGTCATTGTAAATCTCTAAGAACTGAAAACGGGCCGTAATTTAAGAGATCATGTTGACTTCTTTAGTGCATAAATTTTTCTGAAAACAATTGTGGGGTGTGTGTGTGTGTGTGTGTGTGTGTGTGTGTGAGAGAGAGAGAGAGAGAGAGAGAGAGAGAGAGAGAGAGAGAGAGCGCCAGCCAGCCCCTGGACCTAGCTTTAAGTGGTTGTGAGGATCGTGCTGACATGCGTGGTAGAGACTGAAATCGGCTCCCCTGGAAGAGAAGCAAGCACTTGAACTGCTGAGCGGTCTCTGTACTCCCTGCTTCTTTTACTCAGATGTACACTGAGAGACTCACTATTCTTTAGTCGGATTTTAGGGTCAAATAATTCAGCTATTTTTTTTAAAGTACAGAAAATTAGATGATACACTACCAACAACATCTTCACAATCATGTAAAAGAATAATTTTCTGTTAGAGAATGATACTTGGAGTGTTTGCATCCAGAAAGAAAGGCATCAGGATGAGTCGGACCTAAAAACATGACTGAAAGATTTTTATAAAGTAAAACTAATGCTACCTTAATGTAGCTATTTAGATATACAGGGAATTGCTGGACAGTAGTATCTAATTTACACTGTCAATAATACTTTATATGACAATGTAATATAATTATACTATATACACATCAACAACCAAATACTTTTAAGGTTTTTTTATTATTATTACTTATTTGGTATGGAGGATTAAACCTAAGGCATCATAGGTGTTAGGCAGGCTCTTTACTACTAAGTTATTTCTATAGCGCTGAATTTTTCCTTGTATAATTAAAAACACCCACATAGCCACATCAGGAAATGTTTGATGTTTACGCAGAAATCATAAATAATTACACATTTTCTGCTTTGATTCAGGTTCAGTCCTTCTGTCCAATCAGGCTGCGCTAATAGAAGATGCCCGGAGGAGCAGAGCCACGGCCCACCTTTCCGGCGCCTCTGGCCCGCTCAGGATTATGCACGGAAGTAGCTCTATCATGTTTCCCCCTACAAAGGGCAATGGCCGCAGACTATAGCAAAGCCTGCTTTAAAAGTCCATACAAGGAAAGTAGAAACAGAGCCTGCTCAAGATACGTTCCAGCAAAATAAACAAAGCTGGCTCAAAAATCAGTGTACACTCACAGAAGGCAAAAAGAAAATAAAAGCAATCGGGGTGGGGGGAGGAGGAAGGAATAAGATTTCCCCCTTTTTTAAATTTTTTATTTTTTATGATTTACTTCTTAACCCCTGCATGGGAGAGCTGACACCACAGAACTCACATGTCGGGGGAACCTGGGATGGCTTATGTGGAAAGAGTCACACACTGGGCTGGGCCTCCGGGGGCTGGCCTTCGCGATGCCTGCTATGAAAAGAGTATTCGATACTCAGTACAGAGCAAGCGAAGGCAGCGAGCTGTGCAGGCTCATGCCGTGTTAGGGAAGCTGACTCTCTCTCTGTGAGAGTCCCGTGCAGACCCAGAAGACCTGGGAGAGCTGCAGGCATATTCGCAAATGTTGATAAGGAACACAAGACGCAGATTTCTGAGGTGTGGGAAAGTAATATCACCTTTTCTCTTCATCTTTTTAAAGTAGAAAAGTCTGTAACTGTGTTAAGAACTGAGCAGGTCAAAGGTCAGGAGGAAGAATACCGATCTCACAGAAGACAGTGATAAAGAAAGGAAGTCATAGTGGTCCGATCTGAGGTCCTGACCTGAGGGGTAAGAAGAGGACAAACAGCAGATGCTGTTTCTTAAGGTTTTTTTTTTATTTAACTTATTTTATATTTTGGTTGTTTGGCTTGCCAGTTTGGTTTTTAAAGAGGGAGAGAAAGAGAGGGATTAGAAGTGGATGGGGGTGAAGTTGGGGGAGGGGAGATCCAGGAAGAGTCTGGGAAGAGGACACTATGATCAGAATATATTTCAAGAATTAATTTTCCAAAAAAAAGAATACTCAAAATATCCAGAAATACTTTTAAACATGAAAAGGACTAAAATAACATAGATATTAGTATAAATATTCTAAATTGACAGATAACAAATGCGGTGTGTATTGTCCTCTTATCCTGATTTTCCTGAGGAATGTGTGTGTCCTGAGTTCTACATGTCTTCTCTGGCTACTGAAGCTATGCTGGTCGTGCTGTTAAGCACGTCTCCTTGCTGAAGCTCCTTGATGCCGCTCTGTTAGGCATGTCTCCTATACAGTCTGGTCTACAGCAAGCACGACCAGGTTTCACTGTATGATCAGCATGCAATCACTTTACAGTTCTGTTGTTTGCAATTCTCATCCATATGGCTGGACCAGTACTGGTAAAGACTGACACAATGATTCATTTAGTGCCTTTGGCAGTGACCACAGCATTATTCAGCCTGAAAAATTTTAAACTCATTAAAATAACTGCATCTTAGGCACATTCTACTGAAATATGGATCAAACTAAATGTTAGAACTAAATATTTTTAAAAGGGAAACAATAAATTATTTGACCTAATTTAAATTATTTTATGGCGACTGGTCACCAATTTGTGGACTGTTCCCTTAATTGTAGAGAAGACTCTTGGCAGGTTCCTGGCCTCGCTTGGCTGAAACCTGCAGTTTATGAGATGCAAATGAAAGCTGCCAGCTCAGACTTTGAAAATCTCACTTAAAGGCCTATTCTCTCAAAGGCTAGGCCCAGACCTCCTCCTGATCCTATGGAGATGCACCCTCTAGTCCAGAGCACATAGGTGTGACACTTTAAAGAGGGTGACAGAGGGAGGGGGACGGAAAGCTCTAAGACATTAATGGCATCAAGCAGCTATTATACTATTGTCAACTGCAGAACTTGGGACATTTTTAGATGATGAAACGCAACCCCCTGCTTTAGGTCACAAATTCAGGGCTGCCCATTACTTGTGTAGATAAATGGATTTCCACTCATTTATGTATGTGAATATCTGAGCTACTGCTACACTCCTTGAAAGGTGTTTAAAATAACCTAGCTTTCTCAAAAATATTTTTCCTATATTTTCTATAAAGTTGTATATCATGTTAATATTATTAATTTTTTGAAGATTGAGGATTGAGTGCTTCTGTTAAAATGCAAATGTAGACTGGCAAGAGTTACATTTCAAACTATCAATATAACTGTAGAATTGTAAATCAGGTGCCTTTTGTAACTGGGTAGGTACTAGGGGAATGGAATTCAAGGCCTATGATTTTTTTGTGTAGGAAGATTATATTTCCACTTTATCCCTAAAAAGAAATACACTGATGGCAGCCTTAGCAGGGGTGGGGTACCAGAGAGAGAACAAAGGAAAGGAGAAGTGGGAGAGAAGAGATAGAGTAACCAAGCAAGGAAGGGAGGGATGGGGCAAGGACAGGAGTGAAGAGGAGACTATACGAGTCCTGGGGGGGGGGGGTGTGGCTACCAAAGGAAGAGTTATCTCATTTCATTAAGAATACTACAGGGAGGTCTGACAGAATTCTGCACTAAAACCATCTGGTCCTGTGCTTTTTTTTTTTTTTTTTTTTTTTTTTTTTGGTTGGGAGACTTTTAATGACTTCTATTTCTTTAGGGGTTATGGATTGCTTCGATGGTCTATCTGATCTTTAACTTTGGCATTTGGTATCTGTCTAGAAAATTGTGCATTTCATCCAGATTTTCCTGTTGTGTTTAGTATAGGCCTTTGTATTAGGATCTGATGACTTTTTTGAATTTCCTCAGTTTCTGTTGTTATATCTCCCTTTTCATTTCTAATTTTGTTAATTTGGATACTGTCTCTGCGCCCTCTGATTAGTCTGGCTAAAGGTTTATCAATCTTGTTTATTTCCTCAAAGAACCAGCTCTTGTCTTTGTTGATTCTTTGTATAGTTCTTTTTGTTTTTACATGGTTGATGTCAGCCCTGAGTTTGATTGTTTCCTACGGTCTATTCCTCTTAGGTGTATTAGCTTCTTTCTGTTCTGGAGCTTTGAGGTGCACTGTTAGGCTAATAGTGAATTCTCTCTCCAGTTTCTTTTTGCAGAATCCTATCAAACCTTCAAAGAAGACCTAACACCAATACGTATCAAACCATTCCACAATATAGAAACAGAAGGAACATTTCCCAACTCATTCTATGAAGCCACAATTACTCTGATACCACAACCATAAAAAGATCCAACAAAGAAAGAGAACTTCAGACCAATTTCCCTTATGAATATTGATGCAAAAATACTCAATAAAATACTTGCCAACCAAATCCAAGGACTTAAAAGAATCATTAACCATGATCAAGTAGGCTTCATCCCAGGGATGCAAGGATGGTTCAATATATGGAAATCCATCAATGTAATCCACTACATAAACAATCTCAAAGTTAAAAAACCACATGGTCATTTCATTACATGCTGAAGAAGCATTTGACAAAATTCAGCATCCTTTCATGCTAAAAATCTTGGAAAGATCAGGAATTCAAGGTCTATACCTAAACACAGTAAAAGCAATATTCAGCAAACCAGTAGCCAACAACAAACTAAGTGGAGAGAAAATTGAAGCAATCCCACTAAAATCAGGGACTAGACAAGGCTGCCCTCTCTCTCCATATCTATACAATATAGTACTTGAAGTTCTAGCTAGAGCAATTAGACAACAAAAGAAGGTCAAAGGGATAGAAATTGGAAAGGAAGAAGCCAAACTATCAATATTTGTAGATTATAAGTATAGTATAGTATACTTAAGCGATCCAAAAAACTCCACCAGAGAACTCCTACAGCTGATAAACAACTTCAGCAAAGTGGCTGGTTATAAAATCAACTCAAGCAAATCAGTAGCCTTCCTATACTCAAAGGATAAACAGGCTGAGAAAGAAATTGGGGAAATGACTCCTTCACAATAGTCACAAACAATATAAAGTATCTTGGTATGACTCTAACAAAACAAGTGAAAGACCTGTATGACAAGAACTTAAAGTCTCTGATGAAAGAACTTGAAGACCTCAGAAGATGGAGAGATCTCCCATGCTCTTAGACTGGCGGGATTAATATAGTAAAAATGGCCACCTTGCCAAAAGCAATCTACAGATTCAATACAAACCCCATCAAAACTCCAACTCAATTCTTCATAGAGTTAGAATTGGAATAATAAAAAACCCAGGATAGCTAAAACTATTCTCAACAGTAAAAGAACTTCTGGGGGAATCAGTATCCTAGACCTCAAGCAGTACTACAGAGCAATAGTGTTAAAAACTGCATGGTAAAAACAACTGCATGGTATTGGTACAGTGACAGGCAGGTAGATCAATGGAATAGAATTGAAGACCCAGAAATGAACCCACACACCTATGGTCACTTGATCTTCAACAAAGAAGCTAAAACCATCCAGTGGAAAAAGACAGCCTTTTCAACAAATGGTGCTGGTTCAACTGGAGGTCAGCATGCAGAAGAATGCAAATCTATCCATTCTTATCTCCTCTTATTAAGCTCAACTTCAAATGGATCAAGGACCTCCACATGAAACTAATAGAAAAGAAACTGGGGAAAACCCTTGAGGACATGGGCACAGAGGAAAAGTTCCTGAACAGAACACCAATAGCTCATGTTCTAAGATCAAGAATTGACAAATGGGACCTCATAAAATTACAAAGTTTCTGTAAGGCAAAGGACACCATCAAAACGACAAAACAGCAACCAACAAATTGGGAAAGGATCTTCACCAACCCTACATCCAACAGAGGGTTAATATCCAATATATACAAAGAACTCAAGAAGGTAGACTCCAGAGAGCCAAATAACTCTATTAAAAATGGGGTACAGAGCTAAACAAAGAATTTTCACCTGAAGAATTTCAAATGGCTGAGAAGTACCTTAAGAAATGTTCAATATCATTAGTCCTTAGGAAAATGCAAATCAAAACAACCCTGAGATTTCACCTCATACCAGTCAGAATGACTAAGATCAAAAACTCAGGTGACAATAGTCGCTAGCAAGGATGTGGAGAAAGAGGAACACTCCTCCACCATTGGTGGGATTTCAAGATGGTACAATCACTCTGTAAATCAGTTTGGTGGTTCCTCAGAAAATTGGGCAGAATACTAATGAAGGAACCTGCTATACCACTCCTGGACATATACCCAGAGGATTCTCCAGCATTGTAATAAGGACACATGCTCCACTATGTTCATAGCAGCCTATTATAATAGCCAAAAGCTGGAAAGAACCCAGATGTCTCTCGATGGAGGAATGGATACAGAAAATGTGGTACATTTACATAATGTAATACTATTCAGCTATTAAAAACAATGAATTTATGAAATTCTTAAGCAAATGGACGGGACTAGAAAATATCCTGAGTGAGGTAACCCAATCACAAAGAACACACATGGCATGCACTCACTGATAAGTGGATATTAGCACAGAAGCCTGGAATACCCAAGATACAATTCACAGACCAAATGAAGCTCAAGAAGAAGGAAAAACAAAGTATGGATACTCTGGTCCTTCTTAGAAGGGGGAACAAAATACCCACAGAAGGAGATTCAGAGACAAAGTGTGGAGCAGAGTCTGAGAGAAAGACCATCCAGAGACTGCCCCTCCTAGGAATCCATCCCATATACAGTTACCAAACCCAGACACTATTGTGGATGCCCACAAGTGCTTGCTGACAGGAGCCTGATATAGCTGTCACCTGGGAGGTTCTGCCAGTGCATGACAAATACAGAGGGGGACACTCTCAGCCAGCCATTGAACTGAGCACAGGGTCCCCAATGGAGGAGATAGAGAAAGGACCCAAGGAGCTGAAGGGGTTTGCAGTGCCATAGGAGGAACAACAATTTGAACCACCCAGTACCCCCAGAGCTCCCAGGGACTAAACCACCAACCAAAAAGAGACCCAAGGCCCCAGATGCATATGCAGCAGAGGATGGCCTTATTGGACACCAAAGGGAGGAAAGGCCCTTGGTCTTGAGAAGGTTAGATTCCCCAGCATAGGGGAATGCCAGGACAGGGAAGTGGGAGTGGGTGGATTGGTGAGTAGGGGGAGGGGGGAGGGGGGAGGGGATTTTTTTGGGGGGGTACCAGGAAAGGGGACCACATCTGAAATGAAAATAAAGATTATATCTAATAAAAAAATACTAAATGGACACCCCCCAAAAGGCACACTTTATTTTCTCAAACCCAAATACTAAAAATTCAACTATGGGTATATTAACTGTCTAGTTGAAACCTTAAAGCATTCCCATACTTTCGACTATGGCACAGCAAGCTGCAGTAGCGAACAAGTTCAGGTTAGAAAGAGCAGATTTGAGTGAAGCTTTGCAATGGAGACAATTGTTCTATTAAGATTAAAACATTTCTCAAAGCTTATTGTTTGTGAGAATGGAGTAGATACCAGAAACTCAAAGATGATGATGGTGGGATTGCAAAATGGTAAAACCGCTCTGGAAATCAGTTTGGCGGTTCCTCAGAAAATTGGGCATGTCACTTCCAGAGGACCCTGGCATACCACTCCTAGGCATTTACCCAGAGGATTCCTCTGCATACAATAAACATGCTCCACTATGTTTATAGCAGCCTTGTTTATAATAGCCAGAAATTGGAAGGAGCCCAGATATCCCTCAAAGGAGGAATGGATACAGAAAATGTGGTATATTTATACAATGGAATACTACTCAGCAATTAAAAATAATGAATTCATGCAATTTGTAGGTAAATGGTTAGACCTGGAAAATATCATCCTGAGTGAATTAACCCAATCACAAAAGAATGCACATGAAATGCAATCACTGATAAGTGGATATTAATGAGCCCAGAAGCCCTAAATACTCAAGACACAAATAGCAAGTCAAATGATTCCCAAGAAGAAGAAAGGAGAGGACCCTGGGCCTGTAAAGATTGCATCCAGTTTAGTAAAGAAGCTGAGGGGGGAGGGGGAATGATTGGGGAATAGTTGGGGGGGGGGAGAGGAACTATGGGAAGTATGGTGGGTGGGAACTGGGAAAGGGGAAAGCCTTTGGAATGTAAACATAGAATATAGAAAATAAAACAAAATGTTAAAAAAAAGAAAAGTCTGAGGTATATATATATTAAAAAAAAAAAAAGATGATGATTTCAATCATGTCCTTCCTTTATGGGTCTCTAAGAAACAGCCAAGCAAGCTCTAAGCACATGCTGTCATGTGTGTATGAGCACACACGTTCCCAAGCATGAAGAAGATGTGTGAAGGCCTCACAGCAGTGATACCCACACTGGAGCCACAAGGAGGAGGATCGGTTTGGAACCATGTAAGGAGGGACGTGCATTCCACCAGACAAACTGCGCCAGCGGCTCAGGAGATGAGCGTCTCCTCCTTTTATTTTTGGATGAACTACATTTTATCCACAAGCTTCACTATTCATAGGGACCGCATGTTTTTGAAGGATTCACTGTTGGAGTGTTGAATATGTGATTATGTTATTAGGAATGTCACACTAAAACGAAGAACAGAGGAAAACAGTTCTGCTGTAGGTACCCCATTACCTACTGTGTCAGTACTCATGTGCAAGCACTTCTGTTCTAAAATAAAAAGAAATCAGGAGAAAAACTATAAGCTGGCCCTTCCTACCTCTCCAAGTATGTATGCAACTCAGAGCTCATCCTTCAGGCACATGGGGCCTCTAGGAATGTTGGTGTTATCACGGTGTATCTCTATGTGCTGCGTGGAATAGACTAAGCAGACAGCAGAGCACAAGCAGGCGACACAGAGCTCAGGATTCTTCTGAGTTAAGAGTTGCCAGATCAAATAAAGGTAACTTTCTGAGTATGCTCAAATAACACATGGGGCAAATGGCTACTAAAAAGTCCCTGTTGCCAGCTCGGTGGCACAGACCTTCAACATGCCTTTAACCTTTAACACACCTTTAAATGCACCTTTAACTTGGAAGGCAGAGGCAGGAGGATCACTATGAATTTAAGGACAGCCTGGTGGACAACACAATTTCCAGATAAGCCAGGTCTACATAGTGAGATGCTGTTAAAAAAAAAAAAAGTGCACCTGCTGAAATTCAAATTTAAACTGGCCTATATTATTTTTTTGTTACTAAAGTAACAATCATAATTTATAAGGTAGCGCATTCTAGTGGAAAAGGTAGTGGCACTTTGTCCTCCTTTAGGGAATACTATTAGCCGCACATGAAAGAATTATAACACATAATATAAAAAATTAGGCTTAATTAGCTAGTAAGCTATGAAAACGTTCCTCACCGCAGTGGGATCTCATCTTTAAATAATGCTTCCTGTTAAAACACAGAGGAGTCACTCTTGATTAAGAAAGATGGAATATTAATGACTTAAAGAAATATTAAGTGGTGTTCACTGGCAGGTTATAAGTGCTATAATGTCAAAGTTGTCATATTTCTAAAAGACAAACCACCCAGCTAAAATCTATAGGCCGAAACATTTTCTAAACATGCTATTCAAAACAATTCTTTCAAAAAGGAAGCATACATTTATGATTAATGACAATAACTTAAAGAAAATATTTTTCATGCTCACAGGGGTCTTATTAATACATCCTCTATTGATGGCCTAAAAAGGAGCTCTTGTTCATCAAATTTAAACTGAACCCTCTAATTTCATGCTAATTGTATGGTCTCTTTGCAAGCCAAACAAAAGACTGCCCAAGATAAAAGGCTTTCTCAAGAAAACCACCTGTCTTCAAGTTTTGGGGAACAGATCAACTTGTTACCCCTTTTAGAGGAAGTATGCGACAAATTCAAGTATTACATTTACCTTTACAGGAAAACCTTACAAATTTCATTATTATGAATGTTTATCCAGTTTTTTCTCTCTGCTTAATATAATGTGACTTCTGTTGATTTGAGTGCTCTACAGCCCTTAAGTTAATGCTTAATACTTCAAAAGTTAAACTTTTGAAAAATAACTATACACTGATGTTATCTTTCTCATTGCGCATAGAAAAGTGTTATATGCCACTAGAAAACAGGCTGGCTGACAATAAATGCTTGTGTCCCTTCAACAGGCCTGGGACTCGTTCTGCTCTGGCCAATTGATCTCTTTAAGACTCTCTTTTGGGTGCTGACATGAGTAATAATACAGACTAAGAGAATGGCTGATGGGATGACAGACAAAGACGTTTACCTTTGCTAATTTACAGCATAACCTGAGGTGTGGAAACATGAAGGAGGTCTCTGGAAATTTGAATTCACCTCAGATTACGCCATCATCAAACCATGATAGGAACAAAGCATACAAGTCGTCAGGAGAGGAGGTGGGACATGAAAACCGATGTGAGTGTAATTCACTCTTCGGGCTGTGGGCAATGAAAGGGCACTTGTGCCTCCTTTACCTGCGGCCACCTAAGCCAGGGCTGGCACTGGCACAGCACAGCTGATGCATGCTCCAGGTTTCCATAAGAGCAAAGAGGACCTGGTCGCTCAGACTTCCTAGAGTTCACCGCTCAGGTGAGAAATGAGAGTAAACAAGCTGTTGACAATTAACATTTATTAAACATGTTCACGCTTTTTAAATAAGACATGCAATTCTCTTTTGTTCTGGTAGCCAAATTATCAGCCATGAGAAATAAGTGGAATTAAGTTAATGCCTTAGTGCACACAGTCTATCAGAAGCAGCATCGTGCTTACATGTGATGTAAATACTGAGACAGGTCCCATGCTTATCTTTAAAAGCCGCTGTACCCTTTGCTTCTGACTGCGCACCAGGCTCAGCAGCCGCCTACGGCAAGTGCCTCCTACATTACACAGTGTTTAAACGTTAAGGGGAGCCCTGCTCTTTGTTTTAAACTCCCTGATGTTTTCCTGTGAGGTGGAAGTCAAGCCCCTACTGAGGTTATGCTCTTTTGCATTAATAAACAGAGTAGGCTCCAAAGTACAACATGTTATCCCACTGGAAACAAATGAGGAGTGGGAAAGGGCAGTTCTGACTTTTCATTAGCACTCAGTACGCGGGCGTTAAGCTACCTGCTTTTCCTGCTTAATTTTTTTGATTGTGTTAACTTTCAGGAACTTCAGTTTTCTTTTGGGATCCAGTTAGTGGCCTTGCTGGAGTAGGTGTGTCACTGTGGGTGTGACACACCTTTATCCTGGCTGCCTGGAAGTCAGTCTTCCACTAGCAGCCTTCAGATGAAGATGTAGAACTGTCAGCTCCTCCTGCATCATATCTGCCTGGATGCTGCCACGTTTCTGCCTTGATGACACTGGACTGAACCTCTGAACCTGTAAGCCAGCCCCAATTAAATGTTGTCTCTTATAAAATTTGCATTGATCATGGTGTCTGTTCACAGCAGTAAAACCCTAACTAAGACACAGTCTGTAAGTGCATGTCTTTTTATAGGAGAAGTGAGTCCATTGATGTTAAGAGATATTAAGTAATAGTGATTGTTGCTTTCTGTTATTTTTGATGTTGTTTTTATGTTTGTGTGGCTATCTTCTTTTAGGTTTGTTGAAAAATTACTTTCTTGCTTTTTCTAGGGTGTAGTTTCCCTCCTTGTGTTGGCATTTTCCATTTATTATCCTTTCTAGGGTTTGATTTGTGCAAAGATATTGTGTAAATTTTGTTTTATCATAGAATATCTTGGTTTCTCCATCTATGGTAATTGAGAATTTTGCTGGGTATAGTAGCTTGGGATGGCATTTGTGTTTTCTGAGGGTCTGTATATCTGCCCAGGATCTTCTAGCTTTCATCGTCTCTGGTGAGAAGTCTGGTGTGATTCCGACAGATCTGCCTTTATATGTTACTTGTAATTTTCCCTTACTGCTTATAATATTCTTTCTTTGTTTTGTGAATTTTGTGTTTTGACTATTATATGATGGGAGGAATTTCTTTTCTGGTCCAATCTATTTGGACTTCTGTAGGCTTCTTGTATGTTTATGTGTATCTCTTTCTTTAGTTTACAGAAGTTTTCTTCTTTAATTTTGTTGACGATATTTACTGGCCCTTTAAGTTGGGAGTCTTCACAGTCTTCTTTCCCTATTATCTTTAGGTTTTGTCTTCTCATTGTGTCCTGGATTTCCTAGATGTTTTGGGTTAGGAGCTTTTTGCAGTTTGCATTTTCTTTGACTGTTGCCTCAATGTTTTCTATGGTATCTTCTGCCCCTGAGATTCTCTCTTCTATCTCTTGTATTCTGTTGGCAATGCTTTCATCTATGATTACTGATCTCTTTCCTAGGTTTTCTATCTTCAGAGTTGTCTCCTGTTGTGATTTCTTTATTGTTTCTATTTCCATTATTAGATCCTGGGTGGATCTAATAACAGTGACAAGGCTGAGGGACTGTTGGAATCCAGAGGCTAAGACTTGAAAGAGATAAAAGGACTGTGAAGGACAGAGTGGAGCCAAGAAGCCTCGAGGATCACTTCTACAGCTATCCTAGAGTGGTGATATCCTGAGATGATGAAAATTTGGACAGAGATGCTTTGGGGGTACAAAAATCAACAAGTAGACCTGTCTATGATCAAGTGAAAGTTGAAATATTTAAATACAAGTAAATTGTAGTCAGCTGGCTAGACAGTCCCAAACTCAGGGCAACAGGCTCATACATACTATCCTCACCGTGGAAGCTGTGAGCCTTTCACCAGAGCTTAAAACACCCAGATTAGATGGTGGTTTTGTTTCTACATGAAGGGATAAACAGTACAGACTATACAGCAATGTTTTCATTGTTGGGTTTTTAAAGAAGAGAAAAAAATTTACATTTTAGGTATTTATGGTAAAGATAAATAATTTGGGCTTTTTTATGATAAACCATAGACGGCCTCTTATATTACGATTTAACTATGTGGTTTCCTCTGCAGCACCTGTTTCTTTTGTGCTCTCTGATAGCAAATACTGGCTCTCCCATTGCTCAGAAAGCACTTCTGACTGATCTGAGTATGCACACTGCTCTAAGGTACTAATGGAAAGTCTAGAACACAGCCCAGCAATGAGCCAGGCCAATTCCCTGGTGACTTTGAATGCTCCTTTCCTTAAGAAGGAGCCTTGGAAGTCTCTATACTAATGAGCAAACTTAACAACAACAATAAACTGTCAAGCTATATAGACATATCCAGTACATCCTATAATATGCTGCAGTCCCTCCCCCAACATGTTTGCTTTGACATGTGGAAACTGAATTCTTAAGGTAATAGCATTAATAGACGTTAATAGACGTGGACTAGGGAGATGATTAGGTCATGAGGGTGGAACCTTCATAAGGTGGATTGTTTCCTTTAGTAGGGGTAAAGGTCAAAGCTCCATATCATGACACAAGAAGGTACTTCCTAGGAGTTCCAAAAGCAGGCCCTTATCAGATAGCAAAGGTGCTAGCAACTTGATCTTGGGTCAACTTTAGAACTTAAAATAATTTCCTACTGTCTGTAAGCCAGTATACAGTAGGGTTCTTTGTAACAGTAGCCTGATAAAGACACTAAGCAATTTACACTTAAGAAGTCCTGGTGGTTCTTTGCTAAGCCTCCCATGCACTAAGCTTTATTCTGATCACAAAGGGTATACATAGTCAACACTAAGCTCTCACTCTATTCTTGATGGGAAGTAAAATTGAAAAGATCAATGTGCTTTGTTGTAAAAGGTAGATAGTTGTCTTGTCTGGAATGAATGAATGAAAGAATAAATGCAGGTAAGTGAAAAGTTAAAATGATTTTTCTTCTTATTCATCAATTTAAGTTTTCCCTTGATTATAAAACATTTGCTTAGTGAAAATTATTAAAAATCCCTTAAAATAAAGGCAACTTTCTACTAATAGTTCATTATTAATTAATTGTAATCAATGTATTCGTTTAGGAGTCTTCAGCACACACTCAGGATCCTGAGCTAAGGCAGGCAGGGCAGAGCCTGACCTCACCGATGCACTTACTTTTGTGTTGCAGGGAGACATGGGAATTAGTCACTGTGCAGAAAGCTGCAAGATCAAGTCTATCTCTTCCACGTAAGTATTAAACTAATATCTAACATTCCCCTGAGTCTTAAAGATAATTACTTCAGTGACTAAACACTGTTAATACATTGTGTGGAGAGAACCCTAACATACTAATATTTCCTCCAGGGGAAAACAGTTTTTTGTTTTTGTTTTTGTTTTTTGTTTTTGTTTTTGTTTTTTTTTTTTTTTATAGAAAAAGAAGAGATAAATTGGTTTTTCTCCAGAATAGTCAAGAAATAGTTTCTGGGGGCTGGAAAAATGGCTCAGCGGTTAAGAGCACTGATTGCACTTCCGAAGGTCCTGAGTTCAAATCCCAGCAACCACAGGGTGGCTCACAACCATCTGTAATGAGATCTGACCCCTTCTTCTGGGGTGTCTGAGACAGCTACAGTGCATATAATAACAAATAAATCTTAAAAAAAAAAAGAAAAAAAAAGAAATAGTTTCTGATGCTAAACTACATAGTAAGACAATAGATTTCTCAAAATTCACTCAAAAACAGACAGTTCTAAGTCAAGAACTCTAGTCTTGTCTTTTGCTCCTCTTTCCTCCTAAATTCCCTTCCTGCCTTTCCCGTCCACACTCTCTTCTCTCTCCATCCCTCTCTTCTTCACCTCTTTCCAAAGGTTCCCATTTCTTGAACTAGCCAAGGTAGAAGAGCTGGGAAGCCACTCCCAGGTCTGCTCATCACTGCTCTCACGGACCACCTGCTCCTTGGAGCGAGTTGTCACTGTTAATCAGTGGAGGCTCTGAAGTCACAATGACCCCTCGGTCATATTCCCAAAGGAGTGCCACTGCTTCTCCTTACCTCCAAAGACTGGCCACCTTCTGCTGCAGAATTTTTACATCTCATTTCATTTGCTGTATCTCCTACAAGACACAAGGAGAACTTTTCTGTTATAAGGACAATTATCTTCGGTTTGTTTGCATTATTTTTTGGTATTGTATGCTTCATGCTATGGAAGCAACCACTATTTCCTTTGTAACAAAGGAACTAATTTTAACTTTAAAGAGTTAAAAAAATTATTTTTACATAGATATCATGAATCATTCCATAAATACACACTAAAATGTATCCTGCTTTACACAGGTTTAGACTGAAAAAATAAAATCAATTTGCATTGTGTATATCAAGTCATATTTTAATTAAAGAAGAAAGCTATGACTTAAAGACAGGCAAACTATTTTAAAACACAAATTTCTTTATGGCATGAGTAACTGTCCTCCCTTTGTTTTCATAAAGCTTAATCCTTATGGCTTTTATTTTTGTACCTTTGGATTAAAGTAGATATATATATTTCTGTGTAACAGTAAACCAAATAGAAGACAATCTTCACAGCAGGAAAGCACATGAACAAACACATAAACAGCCTCCAGTTAGTAACATGATTTCTAAGTCTGGTCCCTCAGTAGATTCTATTACTAAATTAACTTGGAGCAGGCTGACTTAAAGGACACAGAATAGATCCACAGTTGAGCAAGTATAATTATAACAAGTTATTAATGGCCTGCTATAATTTGCTAATTACTAATAGTTGGTGATTGGCACATGGGCAGTACATACATACCCAATTAGCCTACTTCTCTGAAGCATAATCGGAAACTAATTTAGTAATTTGTAAATTGTTCTTCCTATGAAATTAGGCCATCTAAAAGAATGTACACATCAGTGAACTCATGAAGCTTATGGATGATGGTTTGACTGAAATCAAAGGGAAGGAATTTGCTAACGAGAAGGAATGCTATGAGCAGCCAGTAGAGATAAAGCACAAACAGCTCTACTGAGCTAAACTTCTTCTTATAAAACACAAAAACTTAGTTTATCAATGATGACAATTAAGGGAAAGGTTCTTGAAAGCTATACAGAACTAAATAAACCTTGTTATATGTGACGACCATAGACAATTAAATTTTCTGATGATAGGTACCGTCCCCATGTGTTTCAATACAAAGTAATCGATGTACATTCTGGTCTATCAGGTTTGTTTCCATTTGTATACAATATGACTTAGTGACAAAACAGGCATCCAATCTTTATTGAACAGCAAATTTAATAAACAGCAAATTTCTCTTTGTAGTATTTCACCTATAAATCTGTGGCAAAACACTTAAAAGGTAGCTAATAAAAACTATATTTGAGCATGTAAAATTTGTGAAATTTAAAAGACAAATTTATAAAATATTACTTTGATATTTTTGTTATTTTTAATATAATTATGACATCATTTTTAAATTCCAAAAAGTTACTAGTATTTTTTAAAAAAACCATACTGAAAAAAAACCCTTACAAATTTGGTCTGTGTATATAATAGTCATAATTTTATTGCTAAGACAAAAATTAAATCAACCTATTGTTGTAATTTAGGATGTCCAAACTTCCAACTGGCTTTTTAGGTGGCTGTTTACAATGGTCATGCATTGACACATCTTTGCCAGGGTCCACCCCCAGTATATACGTGGAGAAACTAGAGTACGAAGAATTCAGTTTGCTTAATTACAGCCATGAGCAGGGCAGCACACTGAGCCATGTGATACAAATGCTTGCACCATGTTGATAATGCACGTCCCAAACCAAACAGAATGTTACGGAAGCAGGAAAAAAAATCACCAGGAAGTTACTTACTCTACAAAAGATTATTCATTTAAACTATTTATCACTTCACCCATAGCCACACTGACACTGCATATAGCTAGAATTATCCAGCACAGAATCTATGCTTCCTGATTCAAGGTAAGTACAGGCCACTTTCTCTATTTCTCCCTGCTGCCAGAAAAGCGGGGAAGGTTACGAGCCACGGTTCTTAAAAACACACAACACATCTGCCTGGAAGCAGAGCAGAAGCGCTGTTTACGCAAATGCCACTGGGGTGATGGCTCAGGCAGGATGGTCACGGCTCACGGGCAAACTGCCAAGATCATTTCATCAAACAAAGACACAAAATGAAGTGAAATACAGGAATGGAAAAGAACAAGTCATGGTGAAATACAGCTTCTGAATTTTCTCCCAACTGAATAATTTTGTCATGGTGAAAATTCAATTATTTTGTATCCACTTAAGAGACTAAATAACGTAACAATAAATAAAAACAAAATGTGAGAAATGTAAAAGAAGATGCTTTAGTTTTGGAACACTGCTTATACTTTACATAGACTCTTTAAACAACTGATTTCTAAGTCAGCCGTTTAGAAGGAAGAAAACAATCATGACGATTTTGGCAGATTTCTCTTTGGTAAAACTGTTGAAGACTGTTTGTCATGCATGGTAAGATGTCCCCTCCCTCTGCTAGACAAGTCAGCTCAGGGGGCAGAGGCGTTCCGTGGGGGAGGGCAGCCCCGGATGTGTCAGAAGAGCCCAGCTGCAGAGCTGGGCCAGGGGTGAGGAGCCCACTGCTCTGGAAGGGAGATCTAAGTCAGGACGTGCAGGCCCACCCCACTCACCCCCTTCTCTCCATGCCTTTTTGTGGCACCAGGCTACACACATTGTATGTCTTCTCCAATGGTAATGATAACTACTTCTGATGAGAGTTAGCCTCTGTCTTTCCTTCTGGCCTTTAAAAGCAAATATACAATGCTCTTGGTGTTTTTCCAGAAGTTTTAAAGTTTTGCTATAACTGTTAGTTTCTTTCTTTAAAAGTATAGATTTTATTTAAAAGTATAGATCTTTATCATTTCAGTAAATGATAAAGGCTACAAATACTAATAATGCTCATTGTGATCTTAGAGAACTAATGTGAAATAATTTGGCCAATTGTTGTGAAAGGGCAGATAGTAAACATGTTGGGCTTCGGAGACCATATGGTCTCTGTCACAGCTTCAAGTCCACCACTGTAGCCAAATGCAGCCACAGACATCATGTGAGCTAATAAGTGGCTAAGATCCAAGACAATGTTATTTATGAAAACAGCTGGTAGGCTGGAGAGTTTACTAATCCCCATTGTAGAGGAATATGTACACTGCGCATTTTATGGGATTAAAAGAAAAAAAATATTTGAGCTCTTCAAGGAGATGAGAAAGAGTGGGTCATTAGAGTATCACCATGACCCTAATTCTACTGGGAGAAGGTCGGGACAGGAGAGGAAAAATAAGAAAGTGAGCACTAGGCCTCAGGGAAGGTGGACATCAGAGAAATTGGCAGGCCTGGGGAAGGAGACAAAACGTTCCCTTAGCTCATCAGGGAGGCCAGTACGAAGGGTCTGACGGCCGGCACTGAAGGAGCAGACCCTCCCGGCCGGCTGCCACGTTGTCCTGGCCATTCTTTTTTCCTGTGGATTGGTGAATATGGGAAGGTCTAGTTCTATTTGGTTCTGCCCTTTCTTTAGTTTCTCTTGATAAAAGATAGTCATAGAGAATGTGCCACTGCACTGAGTCCTCTCCCAGGAGGGGAGCCCTCCCCAACTCCCAGACCCTGCACCTGGAAGGAGGTCGGTCTGATGGGACTCACACTAAGAAACCCACGTCTTCTTGATTTAAACCACATTACCCAACATGAGTTCCTAGGCAAAAGGATTTAATATCTAGCTATCACAGTTTTGCCTTAATTGGACATATTAGATATGGGAAGAAGATTGCTATTGCCAGCACATCCTTGCGCTCCTAAGAACCAGGATTGGACTGAGATGGGCATAGTTGCAGATTGCCCGCATATAAAGAGGCAGGAATAGGACGTCACTAGAAAGAAAGATCATATTGAGTGAGTTAGTTCAACAACAGGGAAGGCATGCCTGTCCTGGAAACCTAGCCAACTACCTACGGTTACTACAGTTACGGATCTTAGAGATCTAAACCAATTTACTAAATTAGCACAATCCCGAACTGTTTAAATATTTGACCTTATGCCTAAGGTCAATGTAGTTCTCATCCCCAATCAAGGAAACTCCTCTTTGCAACAGACACGGACAACCCAACAAAATGAGGTTTTGCAGTCTAGTCCCAACTAATACATCTCCAGCACAACTCCTACACCTAAGACATGAGGATCCCTGCAGAAGAGGGGTGGACAGATTCTAAGTGCAGCAAGAGTAGGAAGTCTGCTGTGAAACTGTCTTTCTTAGAAACATAAGCTACACACATGAATTCTAACCAACAAGACCTGAACAGGGATGACCCCAACAGACATGCTAACAAGGAAGAGAAAAATCTCATGAGGTCGTCTCAAGCCTAGACAAAGAACTACAGGCGGACGAGGAAAGCTGAGAGTAGGAGAAACAGTCTTCCCCAGGCAAGAGCATACCAATACCAAACGGTTGGCTCTCAAAGCAACCTCACACAAGTAACGTTATACAGGCACATGTTACACAGTAGGTTGTATTTAGGAATAAAGACACAAACACACACAGACACAAACACAGACACACAGACACACACACACACACACACACACACACACACACACACAAATTAAAGAAAAAGAGGCCATGAATTTGAAAGAGGGGATAGATGGAGGGCATAAACAGAAGACGGAAATGAAGCAATATGTGTATAATATGTGTATGACACATACACACACATCTATATCACATACATGTATGTATATATGCATGCATGTATTATGATCTCAGAAATAAAAGATGTACTGGTAAAATTATTTTTCATCTTTTCTTTATTAGAAAGGATTTAGTTCCAGAATTCCATACCAGAGAACATAATCTACAAAACAAAACAAAACAACAACAACAAAAAACCTGTCTCAAGGAGTTCACATAGAAAAAAATGCTTCCATGGTAAGAAGCATGAGAAAACATGCAGAGCATAAGTTCTCAGTTGATTATTAGTATACATGACAAAGAGTTTTTCACAGTGCTTTTAAGTAAAAATAACGGAGTAATTTAGTCACCTTATGCCAGTAAACTACTTACATCACATCATTAATACTGTATAGGAAATACAGATGAAGCATTTTTTAACAAATGCTGGCATAACATCGATTTTAAAATCACTAAGCAGTATATGGCTTCATTCTACTGCATAACTTATTCCAGAGTAGTTTATAATCTACAGAAGAGAAAAAGATAGCCAGCCACCTTGAAGACACAGGAGAAAAAATACCCCAGTTAACTTAAAAGTTAAAAAAAGTTAAACTTAAAAACATTTTACAGTGCAGGAGTGTGTGTGTGTGTGTGTGTGTGTGTGTGTGTGTGGGTTGGGAATATATGGAAGGGAGACTAATAAGAACTAAGTTATGTATGAAAAGGCTGTAGTGAAACCTTTTACTTAGTATGCTAATTCACAAAACTAATATGTTAAAAATGATGAAAAATAAAAATATCACTGCAACAAATTCTACCAATTAGAGATTCATTAGAGTTAATGAGCACTGCTCTTAAAATGCAATACCGTCGTCCGGGAGTGTTTGCCCAGTGAAGAAGTGGGAGGACCAGGGGAATGGCCACACCGTCAGCTCAGTTTAAATCTTCAGTCACGTTCATTATACAAGGCACCTGGAAATCCAGACAGAGAAGGCTCTGGAACCTGTCAGAGCTCCACTCAGATCGTTCACTACTTCTAGACCTTATGTAAGTTACTTAAGCTCTTTCAACCTCCATTTCTTCATCTGAAAAATGGGTAGGTGAGACGATCCACAAGGTGCCTGTTACAAGGATCAAATGAGAGAAGATGACAAATGCTAACTCTACACACGGTAACAGAGTTGGAAGTGCTGTAGTCTAAGTGTAGGTGTCACTGCTATCCTACCTACTAAGTACCTGCCATCTTATCTTCAGTTCTATCAATGAACTGAATGTCAGTGTTGCCTTAAAATCCAAATGTTAGCACCTACCCCCAGTGTGGTAAGGGTAGGAGGTAAGGCCCTGATTGAGTCACGAGGGGGAAGTGCTCATGAGTAGGATTACACTATTACAAGCAGCTTGTGGGCAGTGTGAATATACTTGGCCCAGGGACTGGCACTATCAGGAGGTGTAGCCTTGTTGGAGTAGGTGTGGCCTAATTGGAGGAAGTGTGTCACTGTGGGGATGGGCTTAGAGAACTTCTTCCTAGATGGCTGAGGATGACAGTCCTCATTTGGCTGGCTTCAAACCAAGAAGCAGAACTCTCAGCTCCTTCTCCAGCACCGTGCCTGCCTGGACACTGCCATGCTTCCTGCCTTGATGACAATGGACTGAACCTCTAAACTGTAAGCCAGCCCCAGTGAAATGTTTGCTTTTATAAGAGCTGCCTTGGTCATGGTGCCTTTTTATAGCAATGGAAAACCTAACTAAGACGGGACCAAAGAGGCTACTGTTCTCTCCTTCCACCATGAGAGAATGTTCTTATATGATCTGCATAGCATAAAGCAAGCCCTCGGCAGACAGAAAATCTGTCAACAATTTGACTTTACACTACCCAGTCTCTAGAATTGAGGAATAAGATTTTTCTTATTCATAGGCTACAGAGTTCATGGTATTTTGTTATAACGTGTTGAACAGAAAGACAGTGAAAGCAACCAGAGGCATGTCAGGGATGCCATGCATGATCGCGGGGTCTGAGAAGGCATGCTTCCTTACATTCACTCTACAGTCATCTGTTAGAACCCACACCAGCTAAGGAGCCATTTGATTCTTCAATATACTCCCCACTAGGTCTTAAAACTTGAGTTAGGGTACCAATCTACCTGAAGGTATATCCAAGTCTCTTACAGTTCAGTTTAGTTCTTCCTATCTTTTCTAATTTTGTTAGTCTGTGTGTTTTTTGTCATATTGAAGAAAAAAAGGACTATGGAGCCAAGCAGCCCTCGCTGCCCAGACACGGCATGCCCAGGACTCTGGCCACATTGTGTCGACAAACATAATCTAAAGGAACCATGAATAGGAGATGAATAGGAGATAAGCAATGAAGGAAGGAACGCAGTTAGCAAACAAATGTACGTAAATTGTAAAGACAAATCAAAATAACAGCAAAGAACATATTAAATTAGCACACCAAAATTATTAGCAGGACACATCAGCAATGGATAGACTACCTTGGGATACTGACACCATTCTGGTGACAAAGTTAATGTTCAACAAACATCTGTTGAATTGGCTGTAGGCAAAAGGAACAGGAAGAACGGATTCTAAGACTAGTCAAGGTGTTGAAAAAGATAAACTTCACACCCTTAACCCTCCTGATCTGACAGCAAACACCTGAACTGGGATGGAGAAAGAGATGAAGAATAAAACCGCAAGAAAGGGCCGCAGTACTTACTGGAAAGAAACAGGTAAAATAATAAACCACTCGATGTGAGGTTTATTGACCACGGAATTCAGCTCACAGCACTGGGTGCAGCAGAACCAGCCTCTGCTGGCTCTGGGTCAGCCGAGTGCAAAGACTGCGGCAGACAGGGGCTCCGTGGGGGTGCTGCTGCCAGTTAAGCACCTCCCTCCCAGCGTGAGTGGAGTCCTGGGAACCCCGCCTGGGACGCCACATTACTGAAGATTTTAGGATCACCTCTGGAGATTTTTCAGTCTCATTAATAAAAGAAATCAAGAATGGACTCAAAAGAAAGCCTGAGGACAATTTTATTTTGTTTAAAAGAAAATTTCTAGGACAGGCAAGCTATGGATCTCAGCAGGCTGGAGGTGGAGAAGAGAGAAAGCCACTCACTCATAAGTAGCTGTGAGGCCGAGAGGAGGGCACACCCAGTGAACCTCACAGTGACAGAACAGGCAGGCAAGCATTCTGGGAGGGAAAAGTGCATTATCTCATTCAAGAGATGAATATTCCTATCATTTAGCAAGGCATTAATAAGCAAATTCGGGTTCCCTAGCAGTGGCTCCTTAGGCAGCCCAGATAGAGCGTTGGTTGGGTCTTTACCTAGGTCACATATTCTGTTTCTTTTGAAGAGAAGAATACAGCTCTTCCTTAAGGGGCCTTATTGCTACTAGAATACCAGTCTGGCAAGAAGGAAACCACTCCTCAGTGAGGCCTGTTATCAAACCTCAGGATAGGAGAGCAGAAAATTTAGCACTAGCACATCCTCACGCTCCAGGACCCCTATTCCCTCCGCGGACTAAGCAAGCGCCCCTGGCAAACACAGGGATTTACAGGTATACTCAGCAACGCTGAGGCTTGGTGGGAGAAAGCCAGAAAGGGAAAGAGAACCTAGAAGCAAAGGAAATTAACAGACACTGTACCAGCCTTTGAGGCTGAAAACCACGTTGGGAAGTACAACTATCCTATATGCCAGAGAGGAGGCTGTAGCTGGAGAATGGGGGAGGGGCAGGTCCCGAGGGGAGAAACCTACAGACAAGTGAGAAACCCCTAAGGAGAGCTGAGTCTTGTTCAGTCTGTCCCAGCACTTAAGGCATTTTGGGTTAACTCTGAACAACACAGAGACTAGCAGACTTCTTCCCACCTGCAAAGACAGCTATAGATACAATAAGGAAGGTACTGGGACTACATTTGTGCCAGCAAAAAAAGAAATATTAACCGATTTTTTTTACTAGATTCCATATTTTTATTTTAAAAATTTAAAACATTTTAAGATTTAAAAAATATTTTGTTCTATTTTACTTGATTAAAGTTTTGTGACTGTTATTTTTGTGTATATTTTTATGATATTTTCCTTGTTACTTTTCAAACCACTTACTCATATGCTTCCCCCTTATTTATAATTTATTCCTTCTTTTTACTTTCTTTATTCCCTATTCTTTTTATTTCTTAATTATTAATACCCTTCATTTGAAGAAACAAAACCAAGACAAAAAAATGTCAAACTACACTGCACCTATTCTCAGCTCATTTCTCCAGGACGAAGCCAAGCACAGGCGTGCTCTGTAACGCACTGCGTTATTGGTGTGGTCAACAGACTGCTCTTGTCACTCATCTGCCTCAGCCTTTTAACTACTGGGAGTGATCATAAGCCCAAGTACAAACTGTACACCAACTTAGAAATAAACAAATAAAAGAAAATATGCATCACAACAGAGAAATCACACGAAGACTAAAAAAAGATAAAGTTGAGCCTCTCTGATACCTTAAAAGGTTCATAAAGAAAGTTCTATTAGAAACAACAGTTCTTACAATCAGGTTCAAGTTAAGTCCTGTTCCTTTTGGTGTTGAGTGAACACCCTTTACGCCATGCAGTCGGCTGAGCACCTTGTGAACTAGAACGAGAGACCACCCACCCCTCCTTTAGAGAGCTCACTCCCGAGAACATCCACCAAACACACGGGAGCACACAAAGCGGTGGTAGGGTAATGCATAGAAAGCACTGTGA
The DNA here is from genome assembly GCA_964023405.1 of Apodemus agrarius. Classification (NCBI taxonomy): domain Eukaryota; kingdom Metazoa; phylum Chordata; class Mammalia; order Rodentia; family Muridae; genus Apodemus; species Apodemus agrarius. The sequence continues at coordinate 33,268,161 of OZ030006.1, read as the reverse complement.
AACGGTGCTCAGCCACTGCACTCACAGCACCTTCATTAGAGCCTTTCCCTTCTGCGTCTTTTCACAGTTTAAATTCATAGCAGAGCTACTGACAATAAATGACTGGTGGCAGTGACCCCAGAATCCAGACATTAATCAAGATCACTACACATAATGGAATTCAAATACTAACCATGAGTTTATTGGATCACAAAAGTCATGAGAGCATTTCCTGAAAGAACATCAGCTTTAGGCTGGAGAGAGGGCTCAGTGGCTAGTAGCCCCTGCTGCTCCTACAGAGGATCAGAGTTCAACTCCTACCACCACACTGAGTGGCTTACAACTGCTCTAACTCCTCTTCTGGCTTCCACGCGCACGCATATACAAACAAGTGGCTGGAGAGACAGACGGCTCAGCAGCCGAGAGCTCTTGTTCTTCTATCAGGGTCACAGTTACTTGTAACCCCAACCCCATGTGATCCAGCATCCTTTTCTGGCCTCTGCAGGGACCAGGCACTCCCATGGTGCACAGACATACATGCAAGCAAAACATCCTTATTCACAATAAATTAAAAAAAAATGTTGAAAAAAACCAAAAGTTGAAAGTACATCATGTTTTTAATAGTTGATAATTGAATATGCCCATTGCATTAGATCATATGAGAAGCAAAGACACATTAGACATAACGACATGGCATAATGTGATAACTAGATTACAGTTCAGCTTAAAATGCAAGGGAATGTGGTTTTATTAAAGAAGCTATATTTGTCATTAAATTACATAATTTGAACTATGAAATAAAGTCCTGAACATTATAGTATGCAATATTATAATGGATATTTTCACATAAGAAAAGGCATTTGATCCCCATAAGAATTCATGAGGGAGTCAGGCTTGGGGTCAGAGCCTATAGTCCAACAACTGGAAGAGGATTGTTTGATTTCTGTTTCATGCAACACAGTGAAATCCCAAGAAACAGAGTGGGATGGAGCGACAGAGAAGAAAATGAGGAGCAGGGCACAGGAGTGGCCATGATAAAAATGTTTGAGTAACCTAAATCAAGAACTCTGCAACTATGAAGTGCTGGGAATTGAAAATACAGCTGAAGTACAGCTACACACTCTGTAAAACTCCAGTGTTAATGCAGATCTTCTTTAAATCAAATACTGAAACTTCTGAACTAGAGACATTTTGCATCATCCTGATGCCAGGAGGAGAGGAACAGGGGTGTCAACGGCAGAATTCAGGAGTTAGAGGGGAGGGATTCAGTATTAAAGACATCGAAGGCCCTTCCTGCTGCTGCTGTTAAGGTTTCCTTAAAAACCAAAACCAGTCTAGGAGCCCAGGAAAGCCAAAGAGGAATCCTGGGGCAGAAAGCAGTGGGCAGATCACACTTTGGGGGCCTGCTGCTGGCAGATTCCACTTTAACAACCTGGAGACTTTGACTTGAGAACCGTAGACACCACAAAATCAAAATTGTAGAAAGATGTAAGAGCAACAGCTAGGAGCTAATTGATTCCCCAGTGGGAGTGAACAGGAGGGCTATGCGAGCTGTCTGAGGATTGTGCTTGCTTGCAAAGCAGAAAGCCAGAGAAAGCAGAAGGACCAGATTTTTCCACAAACCAAATCACAATCTGCTAACAGGTACTCCATCATGCTGACCTCAGTCTCACTACATCTAGATTCCCTAACCGAAATCAATGCCTCCTTATGAGTTCCCACGTGTCCTTACTCTTCTCTAAGTCACTCCACACATCTACAGTACCATCTAGACAGGTTCAGGTATAGGCATTATACTTGCTGAATGCTGTTCCTGTGAGACTATAGTTCCGTGAGGCCAGTAACAGGCTTATTTGACTTGCTACCATATCTTCAATGTCGATATGGTGAGTGGTACAGCGGAAACGCAGCGGGTTCTCACTGAGGTCCATATTTTATGCATTGCAGCAGAGGCTCCCAAGGTCGAGAGGAATGTGACATCCAGGAACATAAGCTTCTGCGAAGCTATGGTTTAGGTGAAGGAAGCTGAGGGGATGGAGCATGCCTGCTTAAAGGAAACACGTTTATTAATAGCACTTTGATCTGGGTGAAAGGCAGAGGCTGAACAAAAGCCCAAGGAGAAATCAATAAGCACAGCTTTCACCTGCGGTTCGCCCGGGATTTCTGCAACAAGGGAGGACGGGAGCCCAGCTCCACACCGGGAAGCATCTCCCAGAAGTGTGTAAAGGTGGGATTAAAAGGACAAGGGGCTGATGGGGACTCAACCTGCAGTAAGAAAACTGAAAGGTCTCTATGATGTATTAAAACAAGAGAAAAGATCCCACTGGGTTCTCCACTGCTACAGTGAATTTGAAAATAAGTGGCCAGGATACTAGAACTCTGTGAGTATTCTTCCCTTAGGCCATCACTGTATTTGTAACTTTACTATTGATTTAACTAAATTTAAAACATGAACAAGTTTCAAATGCTTTCAACAATTCTGCAGTATTTTTAAAATTTTAAAAATAATTTGGAGCTAACCTATTACTTCTGGCTATCCAAATTGTCTGTTTTCCTATATTAGTAAATAAGCATTTTTTTCTGAAACTATGCAGTCTATCTTCACTCGGATCCTGCTTCCAAAATAGTTTAGCACCAGAAAGGCAGGGTGTTGGAGGCAAAGGTGGAGAGGACTTGGGGAAGCACGTGGTACTGGAGCCCAGCTTGTACCGTTCACCTACAAATAGGGTAAAGAAAGACTGAGGTCACCTCTCATCGCAACTAGACACAGAGGGCACTGGGAGTAAAAGCGAGGGGCCTCAACTGGCCCAATCTGGGGGATGAATAACTAACAATAGTATCATCATAATGTATTAAAATAGAAATCAACACACCATACTGATATACATAAATAAAAGAATGTACATATCAATGATCAGAAGAAACCTTTCCTTCTAGTAAAATGACAATGATGTAAAGAGAAGCACTAAAAATATATTTAACAGCTATCACAATAATAATTAATTCAGCCAGGATTAATTCATCTAGAACAAATAGATAAATGATGAGGAAGAGAAAAATATAGCTTTATAGAGGAGAATCTGGTCCATATAATGTTAAGGAAATGATCATGTTGGATATCTCCAGAAACATAATGAATAGGAGCTATGCACCCGACACAATGCAATGAGAGCGCCTCGCTTCCACGATGTTCCTAAGCAAAGCTTCTGTCAGAACCCAAGGCTAATTAAGAATGTCAGAAAATCCCACTTTGTAGTCTATTTGAAAGAACAATTGGCCTAATATCTTAAAAAATATGCAAACATTGGCGGTCAAGGAAGCACCGAGGAACGGTTCAGACAACAGGAGACTAGGCAGCCTAGACAGCCCTCTGCACTCCCCCAGGCGTGGGTAAGCCAGAACTCCCCGACAGCAGCCAGCCAGCCAGCCAGCAGTGACAATCTGCCTCAAACGATGCTCAGGGAAGAGAAGCCTGTTGATCTGGGTAGTCAAGATTCTGGAGCAGCCAACAGGTCAGAGGCCTATGATTCTAGACTAGGTGCACTGCCAGCTCCTTTGGCAAACAATAAATGAAAACAGAGGTGAATCTTTGAGGGAGCTAATTTCCTATTTTTGATGGTTTACAGCTTTTAGAATGCAGATTGATTGATTGATTGATTGATTGACTGATTGATTACCCTTTTTCTTTTTTTTAAAAAAAATACTAAAGTAGTTGGAAGTAATGACAGGTCACTATCCCCAAATGATTCTGGAATAAAGACAATGCTGTTTCTTTAACTTTGGAATTACTTTCAAACAAAAGGTAGGCTATAGACAGACGGGGTACAGACCTAGGCTATGCTGACAGACACAGAGCCATACCACACACCCCACTAACCCAACTAAAAAGTTTGGCCTCCGCTTTCAGCTTCCTACCTCACTAACCCTCTGCGGTCCAGGCCATTGTCACTTCTCAGTCTCTTTCATCTAGACCCATCGCCTTCCCGTCTACCTCTTCTCCTGCCCTCTTAAGCCCAGACCTTGAGCTTCTCTCTACCGTCCATCCCCCACTAAGACAGCCCCAGCCTGCTTGGACTAGCAGACACGTTCCTTCCCAAAGCTTCGAGTCTAGAAGGATATGATCCTTGCTCATGTCTCTCATCCCTCAGCTTCATATCTGTCATCCCTTTAACCCCGCCAACGTCAATTCTATATTCCAGCCCACGCACAGCTCTCAGTTTCTCAAGAGCTGCCTCTCAGATGGGACATTTTCCTGCTATGAGCGCTATTCTTTATAACATCTCACCTCTTCCTCAAAGCATAAAGTCAAAGGATATTAAAAATGTGCATGTGTGCATGTGCTTGTAAGTGTCTGCATGCTTGTATACATACTTGAGTTGTGCTTATGTGTCTTTCAGACCATGAGAGAGAGTATCGAGGTACAGCACTGTCAAGCTATTATATTCCCATTCTATTTTCATCGGGGACAGTGATTCTTTTCTTTGACCAGCAAAATTTGTATTTTAATAATCTTCTTGGCAAGCAGGACACTCAGAACAAGACACAGCTATCTATAATTGATCTGACCTAGTTTCATTTTACAAATTAGACAAGATGGATACAACCAGCCTGTCTTTGTAAGGATTAAACGAGACCCTATAAAGTCTCCTCCTAAAAATCAGCAAACTACCATCTCAAAGGAGGGCAGCTAATCTCTGGCTCAGCCTTTGCCAGTGAGTCTGCGGGTCTACACAAGAGATTATACAGGAGACATTCAGCTATTGTTGTTGCTGCAGGCACAGAAGGTCAATAATGTGGATTAGCTAGGATTAAAGTATTATTTTCTGATTAAATTTGTGGTTCAAGTTTCTAGGTACTTAAAACAACCGACCTTTAAAAAAAGAACATACAATTTAAAATGATTACAGAGGAAATAATGAAATAATAAATTTTAAAGTTTTACATGTTAAGGGAAAACATCAATATAAGATAGTATATAAAGGAAAACTGAACTGATGAAAATTTCATTTTTATTATATATGCACCATAATATATTAAAACATATTATATAAACATTTTCTTTGAGAAGGTAAAAATAAGACGATATTTCATGAACATCTTCATATTATATGCATGTATATGAATAAATGATAAAAGAAAAGAATCATTAGAAAGAACCAGAAGAAAGATTCAGGGGAAAATAATATCTGAAAGAAAACACGGAAAGAATCCCACTCTTGGCTTTGTGTGCTTTAATGTTTTCACTGAGAGTCAAAGAAGTTCTTCTCATACTGCTGCTTTCTTAGAAACAAGCAGAGAAAGAAAATAAGGAACAGGAAATGGGATGTTTATAAGCTAGAGACTGGAAAAAATAGAGTATTATAAACAGTAAGTGTCTTAAAATTAATGACTTTGCCTAATATGACAATTATATTCATATTTACAACTTTATTTTGTATTAAATTATATAGCTTGAGTCATTCTTAAAATTATAGGGCTACAGAAAATACCTTGACTTTGACAGGATGAACATTTCAAGACAAAAAGAAATGAAAAATTTCAAATATTAAGAATTCTACATTTCTATTTTAAAAATAATTTCCTTGATTATTTTTTCAATTACTTTATTACAGATGTCAATTTTCTCTCTAAACTTAAAAATGAAAATGTTGCCGGGTGTGGTGGTGCACGCCTGTAATCCCAGCACTTGGGAGGCAGAGGCAGGTGGATTTCTGAGTTCGAGGCCAGCCTGGTCTACAGAGTGAGTGCCAGGACAGCCAGGACTACACAGAGAAACCCTGTCTCGGAAAAAAAAAAAACCCAAAAATATGTCTCAAACCCCAAAGCATTATAGAAGAAAAATAACTATAATCATTAATAAGAGTTCACTAACGGATTAATTCAAAATTAATATATGAAACACTATCTTCATATAACTAGTTATAAATGTGATGGAAAGAAACTGCTATTCCTAAAAGCCAAAAATAGAAAACCTGAAAATTAAAAAATATCAAAAATTCAGGTACTGATATTGGCTTATGTTGGCTAGCCTTATACACATGGCTACATATTCGTACTCTAGAATGTTACCTAACAATGAGAGTACTAAGCTATAACTGCATAGAAGAGTATGGATGACTCTCACCAACGCAATACTTTTCAGTGAGAATGTCAGACAGAAAAATTCATAATTACATAATTCCATACATATATATATACATATATATCCATATATATATATATACATAATATAATGAAAACGTGTTTCATTTATATAAAACAATCTATGTCATTACCTACAACAAGATAGGTTTTGAAGTTAAGCCAACAAAAAGGATAGGCTGAAAGATTCTAGGCTCACATAATTTGCTTAATGTACAATAAACTGTATCCTTGCACAAGTATCAAATATAAACAGTGCGTATACAATCATCACAACCAACATAATGATATACCCATAACCTGTCCAAGTTTCCTTGTGAGCCTTCACCCCCACTGACTAGTGTTCATAGTACTGGAAGGTACTCTGCAAGGTAGTAAATGGGACGCTTCTTTTTGTAGTAAATGGGAACTAACACAGGGCTGCACAACTAGACAATGAGCCTCCGGAGAGTAAGAGATTCTGCAAGTCTCAGTCCTCAATAAGATATCCTCATCAACCACCACCTCGCTGCTCCTAACCAGGGAGCTACATGGCAGAGAAGGTGGAAAGATTGTAAGAGCCAGCGGGGATGGATGATTTCTACAAAACAGAGTCTCCCAGATACCACAGGCCTGATAACACATATAGACTCAGAGACTGTGCCATCATGCATAGGATCAACATAGGATCAAGCCAGACAGGGTCCAGCACTGATAGGGAAAGTGGACACAGGCCCCACTCCTAACCAAGAAGCTATCCCAAGTTGACATGCTCTTGCAAAGAAAAAAATTGTTTTCTCCTATGCAGTCTCACTTGGTATATTAACCAGACTTGAGGTAGGCCACATGCACCTCAAGCAGAAGATGGCCAAGGTAAAACAAACTCAATGGCGGTTTGTAAACCTTTTGTCTCAGATTGCTTTGTTTGGTCATTTTGTTTGTTTACTGATCTTTTTTCTTGTATATTATGGTTCAGATTATGAACTTTTATGGGCTTTGTGTACGAATGTGTTTTTGTTTAGTTTTCTTCTTTCATTTTTCCTGTTTTTTATTCTGGTTTGTTTGGGTTCTTTTTGTTTTTTAAGGAGAGAAAGAATCATGGAGTTGGGTGGGGTGGGATGGTCTGGGAGGAGTTGGGAGAGGGAAAACTGTGATCAGAACATTTTGTATAAAATTATTTTGGGGGGGCTGGAAAGATGGCTTCTCTTCCAGAGGTCCTGAGTTCAATTCCCAGCAACTACATGGTGGCTCACAGCCATCATTAAGGCGATCTGATCCCCTCTTCTGGCCTGCAGATAGATATATATGCTGATGAGTACTCATAGACATAAAATAAATAAATCTTTAAACAAGGGTTTCATGTGCTTCTTTACAATCTAACCCTCTCATCCCTGAGAAGCCACTCTGCTTTTCCGTTACTAAAGGTTCATGTTTTCTGCAGTTTTAAGTAAATTGAGCGTTCTTTGCACTCCTGTTGGATAAAGATCCTGGACAGAATGATAAGCAGGTAAGGGAAGAAAGCAAACTGCCAGAGTTCCAACAGGGCTGCCGCTCTCCATGCCGAGCAGGGGTACGCACTGTAGTGCCAGCAAGGATAACGCAGTCCTCCCTGCGGCTGAAGCAGTGGCCTGTACGGGACTACCTTACATTTTCTGATAAGCGATGATGCTGAACATGGTTTCTGAATTAGAATTCACTGATCAATCGGATTCTAATCAAGCCATTCAAATCTTTTGTCAATCTTTTAAAATGGAACCGTTTCCTTATTAAATTTTGAAAGTTCTATATTTTCTGAATACAACCTATTTATCAGATACATTTTCTTCCAACCTGAGAAAATTTTCAGTTTTTAAGAATATCTTTTGAAGAGTAGGTAAGTAATTCTGACCAAGTCCAATTTAGTCATCTTTTTCTATTATAGCTCCTTCATTGTTTTATAGCTATTTCATTATTTTTAATTCAATACTTTTAATATTTTAAGTAAGAGTATACTGCAGAGCTGCACTTTCTATTCTGTGTTTATGTTAATGAGGTCAAGGACTGGGACTTTACATGTAGTATCAGCACCAGCGGTGATCACTGTGTGAGCTATGGACTGGCTCCTGGGAGGATCCCGTGAAGAGCTAAGAAGACAGTCTTAGCTGGAGGAGACAAGCAGTTTACAGACACAGAAGTCAGGAGGGAGAAAGCCCCCAGCTTAGGAAGTTTGGGCTGTCAACCTACTTATGGGCACTACCATACTCACGGCGACTGGACTTGGACGATGAGGTGAGCAGAGGCCTCCACAACGTGAACGTCAATATACTGGGGAAGGCCGAAGGCAGACGGCGATGCGTGGACACTAAGCATGGATCCTGGTGCAAGAGTTAAATCCCACTGCAGAAAATTTTAGCAGTGAAAATGAAGCAAAATGTGACACTAAAGGTTCACGACCCCTGTTCTGAAAGAAAAGTTAGGTCGAGAGCCAGGCAACCCGAGCTGCTGAAGCCAGGTGCACACAGGCAGAGGGAGACCCCGGCATGAACTGACGTCACTTCCCACAGAGGAGCGAGAGAAAGGAAGAAGGAAGTTAGATAAGAGACATTTGAGAAAGTGGCCAGGGGAGTCCTATATAGCCTTGCTCAACTTTTCTGGTAACACTGAGAAGGAGCTCATCCACTGAAACAGAGAGATGGGCCTGGAGCTGCGGTGCTTAGGGAGAGAGGGTTTGGGGCAGCACTGTGAGAAGGGGATGGGCTGAAGGCAAATGGAGATGATTTGATATGTAGTATGGTTTTATTGAGAAGCTTTGCAATCCACACAAAGGATCTACGCTAGGAAAGTCTAGTATTTGGTGTGTTCTCTTTCTCTGGCTGCCAAGGTCCCCCACCCCACCCCCTTAGAGATGCTAATGAATGACCAAAGTGGTTTCCTGAGTACCCAGTACTAAAGGTGCCTCAAGGCAATTTTACTTATGCTCTCTCCCAGAGCTGTTTTCAGAACCACAACCAGTTTGGTCCATACAACGGGTTTCTGTCTCCACAGGAAGAAATGGAGACCTAGGGAAGGGCCCCTCCAGAGCGTTCAGGAGCTGGGACTGGAATCTACATCTTTCTTCATTTGAATTTCCAGTCAGTTCTCTTCCTGTACGTATCACGTTGCTCTTTCCTTTAGACATTCCTTGCAGGTCTTAGCTGAAATGTGTCGGTCAATTCCTCCCCAGCTTCGAGTCCACCACGCACCCTGTTCCACACACCCTGCTCCACGAGGCTTTCCGAACACCTTCCTGTGCTCTGCAGAGGCCGGATCGACAGGGATGCCCACAGCAGCATCGGAAGCTGCAGGCCCCTCAGACGGGGAAGACGACTTTGGTGAACATCCGGGTTCAGTTTGCTTATAGGAAAAACAAAACAAAACAGAAACAGAAAAGAAAAGAAAAGAAAAGAAAAGAAAAGAAAAGAAAAGAAAAGAAAAGAAAAGAAAAGAAAAGAAAAGAAAAGAAAAGAAAACACACAAACCTCTTAAGCTGCAGTCATGGTTGCCTTTTAGGATGACTCCGACCTGATTCTTTGGTTTTTCCTGAGATCTGTGGTGACGGTAAAGGAATCTGGAGAGCAGCGGTATGAGCCTGAGAAGGAAATGGCTTCTGAGACCTTCCTTTACCTCACTTGGTTTCCTGTGAAGTCTGGCCAGCATGCCTGTTGCAGGGAAAGGCCTCAGGAGTGGCAGGAGCCTGAACATCTCCCATCCTCTCTCTCCATCTGAGTGTTCCAAATCCCCCAACTACACGGAGTCTGAGGGTGTTTGCATAAAAATCATCAGCCTATGATAAGATCTTCCAAGAAACCTACAGCTGGCACCGCTGTCCTGTCGAGGGGGAAACTTGGCATTTTAGTGTTGGGCAACGAGGATAAAAACTCACAATGGGTGCCTAACACCAATCTTGCTTATTTGTGCACACCAGGGCTTTCTAATTCAGCTCCCTCTGACCTTGGGACAGTTATTTCACTACTGTAGACTGTGATGCAAATGAAGGCATTTCTATTCTTCTTCCAAAGTCTGCTGCATAAAATAAGTGTATGCTTTTCCCAGTCAGCTGACAGGCTGATTTTGAGGGGTCCCCGCAGCCAGTCTGCTCCTCCCCGGCTTATTCCAGTTCTCCAGTTCATCAAGAACAAATGTAATCTTTCACTTTTCAGAGTTTCTAATCTCAAAACAGCAGAATGCTTTGCTGCCTGTTTATAAAGTGAGTCTAAAAAGCTGACTCAACTTTGTTCTACAGAAGATCACTGAATTCTTAAACACATTAAAGTCGACAGAAACATAACTGTAACATTCCTACTATAAACGGTATTTTGAAGGTACATCTTTCAGAGGTTAAATCATCTTGAAACTGGTACTTTTTAGTTAGCACTCTGCAAAAACAAACACTGTAGCAGAGTACCACATGTCTCCTAGAGCTAAATAATACTGCAAAGCAGCAAACACTGTGCAGAAATTATAGGGATAGTTCCACTTTTATGCAAGATAGAAAAAAGTGAATACATTTAAGACGAAATCCCCCCCCCCTTTTTAGGGTCTTTTCTGTTATATTTAATCCACTTTCACACAGTTTTTCTTAATTACACTACAGCTGTCTGGTAAGGCACAACTGACTACTTCCATCATGAAAACAAACTGTACCCCGCCATCTAAAGTTCTCGATTAAAAAGCAAACGTTTTTGTGAGCCCAGAGAGAGCGGTGCAGCTGCTCCATTTCCCGAGGCGGGCACCTCTTCTCCATTCAGCTGGGAAGAATGGCAACGACTGTAAATTGTTCTTCCTGATCGGTTCCACAATAAAAACAAACCACACGACTTTCAATTTTTCAAAGCCAATTTTTTTTTTTTTTTAAGGCTCCAGTATGCTGGAAACAAGAGTTGTGTTCTTCTGACTCATGGCCTTTGATTTGTACATAAACGTCCCGGTATGCATGTAAAAACAGGTCCCTGCAGGATACTCACAGACTGTATATATTAACTTACCAGATGTACCAGAAGATAGAAACTCCGTCAGCCTACCTTTTAAAGCAAGATACTATTTAACAGCTTAAACTGCCTGTGACCAAAGGATGACTGCAAGGAGAATACTGTATGCGGGGCGACACCGGGCGCCTCATGAGAAACCCCGGCACGCTGACAAAGAGGGCAGCAATGCTTGTCAAGCTGAGCTTGGCAGGCTCCTTAAGAACCCGAATAGAGAAATAAGTTGAGGTGTGTATGTGTATATATATATATATATGTATATATATATATATATATATACATACACACCTCAACTTATTATTATATTATTATATAGTATATTATATTATTATATATACACATATATGTATATACATATACATACATATATGTATGTATGTATGTATGTGTGTATATATATATATATATATATATGAATTTTGCAACCAAATTGTCTGAAATCTAATAGGCAAAATCGTTGATAAGATTCTTGTTTAAAAGCTTCTGGGTGTTCCCAATTTATTTACTACTGTCAGAGAGTCACTATGACTTAAAGTTGGAGCCTCCAAAGTATATTTTAATCACACACACACATACACACATAGAAACTTAAATGTTTTAGAATATAAATATATGTTTATATAAATCATATACATTTACAAACATGAGATACTGTACTAATTCATATACTGAAAAGACAAGATTGCCATCTAAGTGGGAAGTAATTTACAGATGTATGCTTTATGTTCTCTTTGTACATGTCATTGAGTGGGGCCTAGGATGCATTTCCTCCTGGGCATGGGGACTTTAGGTAGACCGAAGTGGACTGTGGCTACTATCACCCACACTCTCCATGGCACTGCATACATTCTTTGCTTTAAAATTCTACCCTCATGTCTATTTGTGTCTCTGTCTCCCCCTGACCCCCAGTGTGTGTGTGTGTGTGTGTGTGTGTGTATGTGTGTGTGTGTGTCTGTGTGTGTGTGTGTGTGCGCGCGTGCACGTGTGAGTATGCAAGGCTAAGAATATAATGACCTTCACTGGAACAGGGTTGCAGTGAAATGTAAATATAAGAGGTGAACACATGCGGGCATGTGTTGAGGTTGAACCTCAGCGGGCAAACTGTTGCATGCAATGATCCCTTTCTCAAACAAGACAGCAATCTCCTGATTCAATAAACAGGTTTCCTGTGTAAACAACGTCCTCTGTCTGCTAGAGTGATTGTGCCTTTAACCATGCTGCCACCCAGCCCTCCATATGTTACCGACCAACAAATAACCTTTCCAGACTGACTCAGTTACAAACTGTTCCTTTCCTGAAATAGTGGCTGTGCATACTTAGGCAAAGATGGTTCTTGTCAATTATGGGTCATTGATGATGGCAGTTGTAACTGAGAGTTGTGCATAAGACAATGCAACAGATATTTAAGGAATACATACAGTGTGGTCACAGTTTGTAAGAAGTTGGCTATATAATTCTCAGAAAATTGTTGAAAATTGCCAAAGCTACCACACGACACACATACATCCTCTGTACTGGCCATATTTTTCTGTGGCTGTGTTTCAGGCTCCTTTGCCGTTCTTCTTCCATTCCCAATGCTATTCTCTAGGGCCCGACTGTCTTATTCTCTGGGGAATCTTATTCAAAACTGTAACTCAGAATATACCAGCATGTTTCTGACTATGCCAGCAGTTGCTAAGGAACAGCATTTCCTTAGGTCACAGGGCCAGCCATTCCATCTTGCTGACTATTTACTTGGATTCTCCAACTGCACGTCTCCTCGGCAGTTAACTTTGGCCCTTCCCACAGTCCCTCCTTCTCTCTCTGCAGAACTAGCCCTGCTTCTGGGCATGCTCACACTGGCAGGGAGTACCCGTGCACCGTGCTTTCTTCTCAGCTCATTGGCAGTGTCTGCCCAAACTGCCTCCAGTCTCTGTCACCCTCACTCACTACCCCTATAACTGGCACCAAGTTTCAGTCTCTCTGGTCCCAGATCTATCTATTAGGTCAACTCCCTCATCCTCTTCCAAATTTATGTCATAGTCATAGAGAACATGCTATGTTATCATGGACATGCAACTTCCTTTATACAAATTTATTTCCATGAATCTCATCTGCTTTCCTTCACCGTCCTTTATTCCATGTGGAAGGAAAGGAATATTCCACGATAAATCCCATCAGTTGCAGCCAACATGCTAGTAGGTCAATAAGTTTCATACAAAGTCTGTACACTATAAACTGTTGACTGGGGAAGAGCTGATTAGAAGAGGGGAAGAAGAGAGCAGAAGGCGTGGGAAGAAGTGGTATGATATTCCAGAGAGCAAACTACAAACAGGAGACCTGGGGAGGTTCAACCCAAAGTATCCTTCTAGTATATCAGGTGAGAATGTGGGAAATCTCTTTTAAAAGGTAAGGTAAAGGTGGGGGTTGTACCCATTTTCTTCATAGGGACAAAGGCTCTCACTGTTTCAGAAAGACTGTTCCACTGTTTTCCTGAGGTACAGAAAAATATAGCCAATGATACATTTTCACTTAAATTTGATAAATTTATTATACGAGTACTAGATAAAAGAAACAGAAAATTAATAAACAACTAAGCAAACAGAATAAAGGACCCAATCCAAATAAGTTCAAAGTCTCTTATCTTCTGAGATTACGACCAAGAATAAAAATGCATTTCTAAGAACAGCTTTATAGTAAGAGGAAAATTCATAATGAAAAGAAGGTGTAGTGAGAGAAAGGGGCTGATATTTATGTATGTAAGGGAATGCAGTGTCAGGACATAAAAAGGCCTGAACGTCTACACTGAGATGTGACCAGAGTGCTCAGGTCTCTTCACAGCCTCGCTGCTTACAGTGCTGGAACACTGGGCGAGCTATGCACCTTCTTATGCAATATGAATGTATAATAGCTGTGTCTACCTCAAAAGCTGCTTTGAGGATTAGAGTCAGAAGGGGCAGCACTTAGCCCCAGGCATAAACTGCAGTGCTGTGAAGTGATGCGGGCTACGGAGGCCAGTGTGGCCTGGAGCTGCTTACTGTGCTGCAGAAGCCATGCCAGCCAGGGAGGATCCCCTAGACCGCCGTTCATCAAACTGTAAAGACGCTGCTTTTCGACTATTCCATGCTTGAAACCAAAATAAACAAGCTTAGCAATGCATAATGTTAAGCCTGTTTTAAACTAAGAACTTACTTTCTTAGAATGCTCACTATTCATAAAAAAATGTGAGAGATCATGTCTGGGGCCACACCCTCACAGCATCTCCTGGGTAGAGAGATTGTGAAAGACAGGGCATGTGTTTTGGAGTCTGCATCTCCTCAGGCTGGAGGCTCCATGAAAGCAGATGAGCAGGAAGGAGTAGGAGATTCCCCAGGATGTAAACCTCACTAGAGAAGGGGAGGGCTTCTGCCATGCTCGCCAGTGTCACCAACATCTAGATCTGCAGCTGGAACATGGCAGGATCGTACAACTTCAAATAAATGAAAACTGTGGCTTGGAACGAACTGTCCAAATCTTATATAAATGACCAAATGCACAGTTGTTGGAAAATAAAATACAGAGCTAATTTTTAAAGCAATGATTTCTTTTTGTTTAAGTGTTTAGTCCCAATGCTAGTTAGTCAAAGTATCAGAAGAAAAAAAATTAACTCGAGAACCTATTGAGTTCCCAAAGAAGGCTGCATATTCAATCAAGCCAGTACGTGCACCATTCAGGAGAATAATTCGACAAGAATTAGTTACAGATATATACATTAGGAGGCTATGGAGTGAGGCAGATTCTCGAAGCCAACCATTGGACTGAGTGCAGGATCCCCAATGGAGGAGTTAGAGAAAGGACTGAAGGAGCTGAAGGTTGAAGGGATTTGCAACCTCATAGGAAGAACAACAATATCAACCAATGAGATTCCCCCAGTGCTCCCAGGGTCTAAACCACCAACCAAGGAGTACACATGGGTCCAGCTGCATATGTAGCAGAGGATGGCCTTGTCAAACATCAATGGGAAAAGAGGTCCTTGGTCCCATGAAGGCTTGATAGATGCCCCAGAGTAGGGGGATTGAGGGTGGAGAGGTGGGAGTGGGGTGGGTGAAAGAACACACTCATAGAAGCAGGGGGAGGGAGGATGGGATAGAGGGTTTCCGAGAGGGGGAGACCAGGAAAGGGGGTAATATTTGAAATGCAAATAAACAAAATGTCCAATAAGAAGGCTCTGGAGTTCTTTTATTACAAGAGTAACATCAGGTGTCCTCTAGTTTGTACCTGGTGTACTATTTCTGGGCTACATGAAATCTCATTTTTTTATAAGAAAGTTTGAAATTTGAGGTAATTAATATTAGTTTATTAACCAGACAAACTTTAGGTTTTATTTCCTAATATAAATTGCTGGACTTGAGTTACAAGAAACAAATAATATGCTACTGTGCATGCCTGGGAGAAACAATAACTTGTGTCAATATGTATTTTTAATTGATTGGATTAACTGTGTATATATCCTGGGAGAAAAATGGGCAATCGCTTTTGTTGCGTATTTGCAATGCTTGTCCATTCAACCTCAAGTCCTAGCCAATCAGTCACAGCTACTATGTTTGGGTTCTAATGTGACGCCAACATAAAAGCATGTCCCAAAGTACCACATACTCCAGCATTTTTAAATGCATGACAGCTATTTCCTTGGCTAACAATTAGTAAGTGTAGTCCCAAAGGAAAAACATATCCCAAAGATACTAAATATGAAGGGAATAATTATTTTTGTAGTTTGCTGCAGGGTGTTTATTTTCAACAATTCAGATACTTCTGGGCTGAGGAGGGAAGCCTGCAAGAACCCAAGGTCTTTAGCTAGCAACCCCTTTGCTCTGCTCTGTCTTTAAGAGTAAAACTCACGTCCATTTTCCCCCTTGGCAAAGGTCCCTGTGTGAGGGAGCACTTTTCTCCCGTCGCCGCTGACTGTCACTACTGGCCTGCCGTCATCTTGGACTCATCTGGCAGGTTAAGTGTGCACAGATCTACATGCCTACTATGCTTAATGATCTGTCTCCCTGGGACATGGGAAGCCATGTAAGCAGGCCTTTTTCCTGTTTTCCTTTTCTTTCTTGTCTTCTATATTCCTAGGCCTTGGTCTAATCCTTACCATAGACCTGGAGTTCAATACACATTTATTAAATACATGCATGGGTTTTACAAATTATTGTTTAGAACAAAAATATGAGTTTCTTAAGGTCACATGAATTTATAATCCTCACTACAGGCCTAACGTAGCACCTGACATAGAAGTGGAACTCAAGAATGTCTAAGGGGTCAACTGAAATAAGTAAATTTTAGTATCAAAGCAATTTTCAATATTAAAAAGCAGTTTCGGGGTTTTAGTATTAACTTACAAAACTTGTTATACTTTTAAAAATCATTTTCCTAAGTACTTTAATAAGAAAGACCAGAAACATAAATTTAACCTAAACTAGAACTAACCTAACCTAGAACTTTTTCTAAATTAGCAGCAGTGTGACTTTACTAAATATCATTAGTATACAGGATTAGGATTCTATCCTAGGAACTAAAGAACGTTTT
The DNA here is from genome assembly GCA_964023405.1 of Apodemus agrarius. Classification (NCBI taxonomy): domain Eukaryota; kingdom Metazoa; phylum Chordata; class Mammalia; order Rodentia; family Muridae; genus Apodemus; species Apodemus agrarius. The sequence goes on along the minus strand of OZ030006.1, from coordinate 33,251,521 downwards.
GAGAGAAAGATTCCAAGGCCAGATTAAGAATATGGCGAGGGCAGGAAGTGAGATGCATAAAGAAAGTGGTCAGAGGCAGAGTATGAAGAGCAGGGGACAGGAGTCAGGGTGGTCAGTCAGTCAGCGTGCTGCCTTCCTGTGTACGTGAAGAAAGGTGTGTGCTGTTGGAACTGGGAAAGGAATACGGGGAACGACTTCAAATTCCACAGGCAAAAAGCTAATGCATCAGATTTACTCATTCTTAAAAATGACACTGAACAAGTGTGTGTCTTCAGTGGGCAGTGGTGGAGGGCAAGTGTCAGGCCTGAGGCAGCGCAGAGGGGACACAATGGAGAAGGAAGGACGTGATCTCACGAGAGGCAGCAGGACAGCTTCGGGAATGGAGAAATTCCTGAAGCCTACATCAAAACCACTGCTGGAAAGGGCAGGTCCTCTGGCAAAGACATCTGAATGGCCCCTGAACGTATACACTGCGGCACAGATTATAAACACGGAGTAATCTTACCGGGGCAGACAACAGTGGAAACCAAAGCTCACTGTTAAAACACGCTGTTGCCAATCCCTTCCGGCACTGCTGCCAACTGCGGCCTTCAGGCAATCCCGCTCCCATGGCTCCCTCACAGTGCCACCTGAGCAGCTAAGTGGCTGGCGGAGACCCTGAGAGCTGCCTAGGGAGGGGCCCCCACTGCGTCCACTTCCCATGCTTCTCAGCTCAACTTACATGGCTTCCTTCTGAGCAGTCATACTACGTCTACACTCTTAGACCTAGCTCTAGCAACGCAGCTCACCCCCTAGCTTTCCTGGGTAACTGTTCTAGCTCTCAGGCCCCGTCACAGAAGCTTCTTTTTCTCAGCAAGTAGAAACCATTGTAGACATCCATAACTGGTCCAACGTCAGAGAACAACCGATCATGGGGTGCCCAATGGCACCTGACACATCCACGATACGACCCCTACTCCTAAGGCCGGGAGCACTGTGGAAGAGAGGGTGGGAAGATTGAAAGCCAGAGGACTGGACATCTACAGCAAGGCACTGCCTCACATATATAGAAATCTCAGGATATGCTGACCTAAGCAAGACCCGAACAATGACAGTAGCAGCTGGCACATCCATATGGGTGTGGGCTGAACCACTGGATAGAGGAATAGGCAGTTAAAGGCTGCTGAGGGAGGGAGACTCAATCTCCTCTCAATCAAGTCCTGTGACAAGTTGTCCTATCCCGAGCAGCCAGCTGTGAATGCATGCACTAAGCTAAGAAACACTGAATCGACTCAGTAGATTCTATTATACACACATGAATTCTGTGACAATAACCAAAAAAAAAAAAAAAGCGGAATTTAGTGGGGAGTCTCTCAGGGAGCACAGGCATCTGAGGGGGAAGAAGGAAGGATGAACATGGTCTAAATAGAATACTCACACTTGAGATTCTAAAATAAAATGGACAGAAAATAAAAGTGTCTTCTAGAAAGTTGTTTACAACTGAGTACCTTCACATTGTTTTATTTCTTTTTTTTTAATTGAATATCATCTTCATTTACATTGCCAATGGCAAAACCTTTCCCAATTTCACCCCTCCCCAAAGATCCCCCAACCCCTCCTCCCTCCCCCTGCCTCCACATATATGCCCCCCCACCCAACTCACTCCCACCTACCCCCTTGACTTCCCTTTGTTGGGGCCTCTGTTGAGCCTTTACATGACCAAGGATCACTCCTCCCACTGATGCCCAACAAGGCATTCCTCTGCCACATTTTTGGCTGGAACCATGTGTACCCCTTGGTTGATGGTTTTGTCCCTGGGAGTCCTGGGGCGACTGGGTGGCCAACATCATTGTTCTTCCCATGGGGCTGTAAACCCCTCCAGCTCCTCCACTGGGGACCCCACGCCCAGCCCACTGGTTGGCTGCCAGCATCTGCCCCTCCAGAGACAAGCATGGCGTGCTCCCCTCAGCACTACTAAGCAGTTTCTCCTATTGACCATCAGCCCGGCTGTCGCTCTCTAGTGCCATACTCTGTGTTTCTTAGGCTTTCTCCCGGAATGGCCCTAAACTTTTCAGGTATTACTATCATTTTTCAAATTGCTGTTTGAGATTATTCCAAATTATCATGGTATTTCAAAATGTATTTTATAGGATGTATATGCTTACTTCTATTATATATTATATGTGTGTGTGTATGTGTGTGTGTTTGTTTGTGTCCTGTTTTGTTTTGTTTTTCATACAATCCCAAAGAATGGCCTGGGATTCCGTATGCAGATAATGATGGCCTTAACCTCATACCAGTCTTCCTGCCTCAGTCTCCCCAGTGGCCATCTACCATACCTGGATCATTATAGTTCTTTAGAGTTAGCTAACGTAGAGGCAATGATTGCGCACAAAGAGACAAGAATAACATTTTAGCTTAAATTTCAGATATTAAATCTTTCAAATTAAGAAAAATGCAGATGCCTTTGGCTTTTCAATAACCATAAAATATATCTTCGATTTTAATAAAATCAAAGGCATCTTAACTAAATACCAGAAATCCTTATTATTTTAAGTACAACTTAATTATATTTAGGAAGGTTTGGAATTTTTCCCCCACTAGGCTGTTTATAATTTATTTCCTCTGCTCAAAATATTTTTAAAATATATTTTGGCTATGGTATTTCAGGATATTTATTTTCTCAGCACTAGTTTTACATAAACATAAAACTCCTTTCTTATAACCTTATTTATTTTAATTTAGCATTCCCTTCCTTTTGATAGAGACAGCTTAAAAGCATTTTAAAAGTCAAACTAGCTAAAAAAATTTATTCACTGAATTCAAAATTAAATTTTGCTAAGCCAATTATACCTACTATGTTTTTCATTCATAAGGCCTTAGGGGTAAAAAACCACATTCTACTATGAACAACAACAACAACAACAACAACAACAACAACAAAAAGTTAGGGGTTAAAAACATGTACATTGTAAATTGAAATAAAGCTAGTTCATGTGGCCCAGTGACAGCCAACTGAGAGATCCTACTATGGGTATTATATTTTGACCCTTGTCAACACCTGCCTTGAAGCAGTTACATATGTGTCCACTCCCACTAAGCAAGACTCTGTTGAAAATCAGAAGCAAACTGAAACATTGGTCCCTTTCCAGGGCCTTCCCATAACATTTGCAGAGTGAAGTTCTTGTGTGCCTTGATACACAGACCCTACTAAAACTGAGTGGTGCTAACCAGCAAGGAAGCTCAAAGGAAATATTTAACTGGGACAGGATATAACCAGTCACCAATGTACTTGACTTACTTGAACAAACTTCAAAATCTTAAAAATAACTTTCAATTTTTCCCCCAAATTACAATCTTGGAAAGCTCCACTGTTTTGTTTAAAAGCAGTTTCTATATTTATACTTTAATGTTAAAAAAAAAATAAGTACTTTAGGAATGAGACACACCCATCTGAAAGAGCCAATAGCATTGCCCGTACAGTGTCACTGCCAAAGGACCCATAATGAAGAGGAGCAATAGGATTTGATTTATCCAACAAAGGCTGGCCTACCGTGAAGAAAATGTATTCTAAAACAAGCAACTACTTTAAGGACAGGTTTCTATCTTCTTAATTCTGACACACCCTTAGTCTCCAGCTCCTAGGAGTAAGCCTCACAGCCAATCTGTAAGCAGTTCTCCAAAGGCAACACAAGTCAGTGGATAGTTACTGTGCATCTACCTCACACACAGCAAGCATGGAGAGCAGAGGGAAAGGGGGATTGCAAGGGAACTGAGAAGAAGCAGTGTTCACAGAAAAAAAAGATCCAGGTATATCGGCTATAGAAGAAAGGGATCTCAGATATAACAAAGGATGAACATAGCTGAGACTAGAAGAAAAGATAAAATTCCTTCCAAGTAAAATGCAAACAAATAGCATGAATAGACAAACAAGTCTATTAGAACTCCCATGTTTGGAATGATCTACTTTGTGACTCTCGAAGATCAACTTTTACTTTTACTTTTACTAATCTCACTACCACCCAGGCTTAACTTTCTTTCCATTTCCCTTAGATAACAAATAGGGTCAGCTAGTCACTCCTACTTCTGAGGGTGACAGAAGGACTGATAAAAGCTGTGTAATGCACAAGGGCGTTTCACCCGGGGAGTGACAGTCATATAGATGTGTGCACTGTAATCGTGTAAACAATTTCGCAGCAGGTGGCAATCAAGTGTCTAATCCTAATTAAAACATCTATATCTATGTCTACATCTATGTACTACTTAGAACTTCCTGACAGAAGTAAAATGCCACGGAGAGCTACTTTTGTAAGTGCCAGAACGCACAGTGAGTGGGTCAGAAACAGGGCTTCCTTCCCACTCAGTCGTCAGACCTTATTCTGGCTGCAGGCATTACCAAGCAGGATCATAGGGCATCTTACATTAGCTCCCACATCTCTCCATTTCTGCATACTTCAGCCTGTCCCACAACCACCTAAGACGACTCCTAAAGAGTCCAATGGTTCTTACAAGAGTCCCTTTGTCAACCCTGTGTACCCTGTCCTTAACCTTTCTTCCCTTCTAGCCTTCAGTTGTTCCCTCTCCTCTGTACATACCCTGTATCCTTTACTTGGCTATTCTTGTCACTTCCTCTGATGGAAATTCTTTCCAAACATTCTTCCTGCTACAAGTTTGAAACTGTAATTAGCAGTATACTGGGGGAAGACATTATTAAAGATTAAACACTCTAGTAAGAAGCATATAACCCATATCCCTAAATTTGATGCTCTTTCAATTCTTTGTTGGTGCAAGACAAATTACTTCAAACCTAGCTTAAAACAACGGCTATTTTTATTATTTTATTCACAGCTATGTAAATCATAATTGAGGCAAAGGTGAGTGCTTGTATGTGTGTTCAAGTGAGAGGATGCTACTAAAACAGCAAGCCTAGAACATTGAATGAGGAAGTATGTTCTCACTCCTTCATTGCTGGTGAGATTGCAAGCTGGTAAAACCACTCTGGAAATCAGTTTGGTGGTTCCTCAGAAAATTGGACATAGCACTACCTGAGGACCCAGCTATACCACTCATGGGCATATACCCAGAAGATGTTCCAACATGTAATGAGGACACATGCTCCACTATGTTCACAGCAGTCTTATTTATAACAGCCAGAAGCTGGAAAGAACCCAGATGTCTCTCAACAGAGAAATGGATACAGAAAACCTGGTACATTTACACAATGGAGTTCTACTCAGCTATTAAAAGCAATGAATTCATGAAATTTTTAGGGAAATGGATGGAACTAGAAAATATCATCCTGAGTGAGGTAACCCAATCACAAAAGAACACACATGGTATATGCACTCGCTGATAAGTGGATATTAGCCCAAAAGCTCGGAATACTCAAGATACAATTCACAGACCACATGAAGCTTAAGAAGAAGGAAGACCAAAGTGTGGATACTTTGATCTTTATTGGAAAGTGGATCAAAATACCCATGCTCACAACTAACCAATAGAATGGCCAATAGAATGCCAATGGAGCAGCTAGGGAAAGGACCCAAGGAGCTGAAGAGGTTTGCAGCCCTGCAGGATGAACAATAATATGTACCAACCAGTACCCCAAGAGCTCCCAGGGACTAATCCACCAACCAGAGTACACATGGAGGGACCCATGTCTCCAGCTACATATGTAGCAGAAGATGACCATTTCAGACATCAATGAGAGGAGAGGCCATTGGTCCTATAAAGGCTCGATTCCCCAGAATAGGGGAATACAAGTCAGGAAATGGGATGGGGGGGGGTGAACAGGAGGAGTGGGGAATGGGATAGGGGTTTTTGGAGGGGTAACTTGGAAAGGGGATACCATTTGAAATGTAAACAAAGCAAATATCTAATTAAAAAAAGGAAGTATGTTCTCCATATTGAAGGAGACAAGGGCTATTTTCAGAAAATACTATCTAAAACAAAGTCTGACAATTAAATATATACTTATTCAAAGGCACACTGGCAGAATAGGCATGTCATGGGGAATAAACGTGAGCAACACTGTAAATTACAGACCTGTGTGTAGCTCCTATAGCCAGACTGACCTTAAGACCTGCACGCAGAGGGAACGAAAGTACAAAGGGAACGGAAGTATGAAGGGAACGGAAGTACAAAGGGAATGGAAGTACAAAGGGAACGGAAGTATGAAGGGAACAGAAGTACAAAGGGAACGGAAGTACAAAGGGAACGGAAGTACAAAGGGAATGGAAGTACAAAGGGAACGGAAGTATGAAGGGAACGGAAGTACAAAGGGAACGGAAGTACAAAGGGAACAGAAGTACGAAGGGAACGGAAGTACAAAGGGAACAGAAGTACGAAGGGAACGGAAGTACAAAGGGAACAGACGTACGAGGGAACGGAAGTACAAAGGGAATGGAAGTACAAAGGGAACGGAAGTACAAAGGGAACGGAAGTACAAAGGGAACGGAAGTACAAAGGGAACGGAAGTATGAAGGGAACGGAAGTACGAAGGGAACGGAAGTACGAAGGGAACGGAAGTACGACGGGAACGGAAGTACGAAGGGAACGGAAGTACGAAGGGAACGGAAGTACGAAGGGAAAGGAAGTACGAAGGGAACGGAAGTACGAAGGGAACGGAAGTACGAAGGGAACGGAAGTACGAAGGGAACGGAAGTACAAAGGGAACGGAAGTACAAAGGGAACGGAAGTACGAAGGGAACGGAAGTACGAAGGGAACGGAAGTACGAAGGGAACGGAAGTACGAAGGGAACGGAAGTACGACGGGAACGGAAGTACGAAGGGAACGGAAGTACGAAGGGAACGGAAGTACCAAGGGAAAGGAAGTACCAAGGGAACGGAAGTACGAAGGGAACGGAAGTACGAAGGGAACGGAAGTACAAAGGGAACGGAAGTACGAAGGGAAAGGAAGTACGAAGGGAACGGAAGTACGAAGGGAACGGAAGTACGAAGGGAACGGAAGTACGAAGGGAACGGAAGTACGAAGGGAACGGAAGTACGAAGGGAACGGAAGTACGAAGGGAACGGAAGTACGAAGGGAACGGAAGTACGAAGGGAACGGAAGTATGAAGAGAACGGAAGTATGAAGAGAACGGAAATATGAAGGGAACGGAAGTACAAAGGAACGTTAGTACAAAGGGAACGGAAGTATGAAGGGAACGGAAGTACGAAGGGAACGGAAGTACAAAGGAACGGAAGTACGAAGGGAACGGAAGTATGACGGGAACGGAAGTACGAAGGGAACGGAAGTACAAAGAGAACGGAAGTACGAAGGGAACGGAAGTACGAAGGAACGGAAGTACGAAGGGAACGGAAGGACGAAGGGAACGGAAGTATGAAGGGAACAGAAGTACAAAGGGAACAGAAGTACGAAGGGAACGGAAGTATGACAGGAACGGAAGTACAACGGGAACGGAAGTACGAAGGGAACGGAAGTACGAAGGGACCGGAAGTACGAAGGGACCGGAAGTACGAAGGGAACGGAAGTACAAAGGGAACGGAAGTACGAAGGGAACGGAAGTACAAAGGGAACGGAAGTACAAAGGGAACGGAAGTACAAAGGGAACTATCCTTGGGCATCGGTAGAACCTCAGCACTGCCTAAAGCGGTCTGACCCAAGGGCGGGTTCAAGGGATTGACTGATGTTTCTTTTAACTCAAGCCAAGACTGAGTTAGGTTTCCTGCCAGCATTGTCATTAATATTCTCACATATTATCCAGGTCACTCACTTTTTTTTTTTCTTTTTTTCTTTTTTTTTGGTTTTTCGAGACAGGGTTTCTCTGTGTAGCTCTGGCTGTTCTGGAACTCACCCTGTAGACCATTTCTCGAACTCAGAAATCCACCTGCCTCTGCCTCCCAAGTGCTGGGACCAGGTCACTCACTTTAATTCTTAGTTTCCCTGAACATGATGACAAGCTCCATTTTAAGTAAACCCACAGGTCTAGATCAGTGTGTCTTCATTTGTGATTATATTAAAAATTCAGCCTAAAAGTCTGGAATTTCTAGACAAGTTTGGTCACATGCTTGAACTCCCACAGTAATTATCTTCAACCCAATGGGGCCTGCTTCATAGTATCACCAAGTTTGTAATCCTCGCTTCTCTGACAGTACTACATAAAACTTACTCTCTACATCATACTCTCTGATGTCACTAGTCACCTGCTCCAGAGGCACAAAGCTCTAATAAACACTACTTACTTGCAAATTAAAGGATATCTGTTTGTTTTTTTTTTTTTAGATTTATTTATTATATGTAAGTACACTGTAGCTGTCTTCGGACACTCCAGAAGAAGGCATCAGATCTCATTACAGATGATTGTGAGCCACCATTGTGGTTGCTGGGATTTGAAGAGCAGTTGGGACTCATAACCACTGAGCCATCTCTCCAGCCCCAATTGAAGTTTTTTGTTTTTGTTTTTGTTTTTGTTTTGTTTTGTTTTTGTTTTTTCGAGACAGGGTTTCTCTGTGTAGTCCTGGCTGTCCTGGAACTCACTCTATAGACCAGGCTGGCCTCGAACTCAGAACTCCGCCTGCCTCTGCCTCCCAAGTGCTGGGATTACAGGCATGCGCCACCACGCCCGGCAGGGTATCTGTTTTTTAATTTGTTCTCTTACTACATCTATTCAGTTACATTTGCTAGTATATACACATGTAACTATTCCTATATCTTACATCATAATCATAATCACATTAGCTTTCAAATAGCCATCAGTCCTCTGAAATGCTGCACTCTAAAATATGAACAGGTCTAGGTGCAGTGATAAATTAACACTGTATACACACTTAGCAAATCATTTTGGTTATCATTATTTAGCTTAAAAGTAATTTCCTATCTTTTACTACTCTAATTTTTTAAAGAATATTTTTTTCTGAAAAAAAAATTACTTTCAATATGCTTAGAAATCATCTTGGACTCTGCTTGCCTATATAAAAGCCTTTTTCTTTCCTGGCATATGCTAGACTGTAGGAGATGCATGGGGAGAAGGAGACAGATTTTCTTCTTTCTGCACACTGATTAAAATGTGAAAGAGAGTATTCTGACTTAAATGCTGAAATCCAACCTAGCACTAAGGAAAAACCAAGTTCTTTTTGTGAGTGTGCCATTCTGTGTGCATCTGTCATAGTACCCATGGTCCGGAGGTCACGAGGTAACAGGAGGGAGGCAGTTCTCTGTGCCACCATGTGTGTCCTGTGATGAATTTAGATGGTGGGGCCTGGTGTAAACACATTTACACTCCGAGCATCTCACCAGCCTAAGAAGGACCAGATTCTTATGACGGCTATCAGCCATAACAGAGTTTTCTTCCTTCAATATGCTCCTGATTACAGGGGCCTCCATTTTTTCTTGTTTAACAAGGTTTCTGTTACTTCAGTGATGGCTATTAGTGAGTAAATGCAGGATGACCTTACTGTAAAAGGAGCTAGTGATTGTCAGGGAAATGAGGAACTAAATAAGACTTTAAATTTTATAAGTAGACATACAACTTTACTGCTGACAGTCCAGGCTTTTAAAATATTAAAGCATCACAGATAAACAGATGCCTATGCACCCCGAGCAGAGCAGAACAGAACGCCAGTGAGGGGACGGATCTGCTGCTCTGAGACTTGGTTTAATTCTGAGATGCATTTAGTAGTACTGTAGGGTTCTGAGCACAGAGATGACATGGTCTCACTTATTTAAAATAAACAACTTTGAAGCTGTATAAAAAGACTACAGAAATAGAAGAGGATACCGTATAACTAATAAATAGTTAGGATCAGAAGTTGCTGTGGAAAGGAAATAAAACAAATGGTTAAACAGGACCTAAGAAGTATTTGTTTGTAAAGGTGCACATGCCCCAGTGGGTGTCACAAAGCTCTTGCCAGCGCCACTCCAAACACATATGGCAGAACGCCATTCTTCAGTTTATACAACATCTAGTGCCTTAGTGACAATTCAGATCCGCCAGAGTCTCTATTTTTTTGGCTAGTGGCCATTAACTAGATTTTTAAAGCAATCCATCAAGGCTGGTTATTACCCCATTCAAATGTAACTTGTTCTCCCTGAGTTAGTGAGTACCCTTGTCATACTCCAGACCTTTTGTACAGTATACCTTTTGCTGTTAGAAACATTTCATAATTCAGCTTTATTGATTTGGTTTTGTGTTCCATTATAAGAAGTCTACCAATTCTTTCATAAGTAAACATGAAGGGGAGAAAAGACTTAACGCTCACATCTGTCTAAATCAGGAATCTGTAGTTATCAAAAGATCTATCAAACTACACTTGCAGGGTTTTTTTTTTTTTTTTCCGAGACAGAGTTTCTCTGTGTAGCCCTGGCTGTCCTGGAACTCACTCTGTAGAGCAGGTTTGCCTTGAACTACAGTTGCAGTTACGTGTCTGCAACCCAGTATCCCTTTGGCCAGATTGGAAAATGCCAATAATCACTTCAAAGCAATCCTATGTAGGGAAATGTGAGAGAAGGATCAGGGTAGGAAGAAATGCAGGGTCTTAGCTAATTGTGGTTTAAATATCTCAAAATGTTTCAAGCTTTGCAAAACCACAGGCAGAGACATGAACACACCACTACAGGTCCTCCTAGTAAACCCAGTTCTGGTCATCGTGCCTTGATTACAGGTAAGCAGAGGTTAGAAAGCCAGTACAAGATGATCCTGAGCTTAAGCCCAGAGGAGTTGGTCACCCCCACCCCAGGAAAACTGCGCTCCTGGCTTCAGCACAACTAATAGAAAGCAGTACTACAATTCTAATTCACTTTTCGGACTTTCCCCACCAAAACTGGAGTTGCTTTAACTCAGTTTTGTCAAAATTGAGCATGAGAGAAGTTTAAATCTTAATTAAGTGAAATTTCTAACCTCAGAAGCTTCTTTGGTTTCTGTTTTACCAATCTATTGTTTTGATTGGCATCAACAGTGTTTGTCTCTCCAAAGTTTGGGAAACTTGGAAATGTCAGCCTATTTTAACATAACAACTCTTAAAAGTTTTATTTGCCCCATACATCCATAAATATCGCTCTCATTTATAACAAAAACTGAAGCAGTGGCACATATAATTAAGGGAGAAATATTTATCACAGAGTTGAGTATTTAACTGACTAAACTAATGTAACTAGTGGTTCAATCTGGGCGTTCGCCCTGCTCAGCTGAGCACACAGTAGAGCCCGCACGGCACAGCATCAGACGGCTATGTAAGGCACGAGTCTCGATGACTTCAGACACAAATGAAGCTGGTTTGCAGTTTCTCTTTATAACTCAACTTATGGTTCTAATATAAAGAATTTCGAGATATCCATGGAGGTTATTGCTTTACAAGTGTTTTATTGATACTAGTTAGTATCTCCATTGAGCCTCTCCTATTTGTATGCCCAGCAGCAGCATTGGAATGGTTATTGCGTTTGTCAAATTCTATACAATCTTAAAGCTATAAGCAATTAATAGCACAAACCCTGGGGCCAATGTAATCATGCTTCCTAAATCCACTGGGGTACCTCAGTAACTCTATCCAATAGTAATATAATACTACATCATAATGATACCAATGACAATTCATAAGTTCATGAACATAAATACCCAGAGCACAGTCAAACACAAACCAGGAACACACATACATGTTAAATATGAGAAAATATGTATCAATGTGTAATGTGAAATAACAGAGAAACAAAAAAAAATCAAGAAATAGGGTATCATTACCAATTTGAATGAAGTTTTACTATTTCCCATCAAGTGCTGTAGTTCTAACTGCCAAAGACAGTTACATTAGTACATCATCAAGACCCTATCTCTGTCATTGCAGAAGGCTGATGGTGAGTTGATTAAGTTCTAATGTATGCAAAATTATCTTTATTGAGGCAGCTTCAGACAAACCATTTAGTTTCTTGGAGCTCCAAGTTCCAGAATTGGGAAAATGGTGTGATGTTTGGATATGTTTGGTCCAGTGAGTGGCATGATTAGGAGGTGTGGCTTTGTTGGAGTAGGTGTGTCACTATGGTTTTGGGCTTTAAGACCTTTATTCTAGCAGCCTATAAACCAGACTTCTAGAAGCCTTCAGATGAAGATGTAGTCCTCTCAGCTCCTTCAGACTCATGTCTGCCTAGATGCTACCAAGCTCCCACCTTGATGATAATGGACTAAACCTCTGAACCTGTAAGCCAGCCCCAACTAAATGTTGCCCTTATAAGAGTTGCCTTGGTTATGGTGTCTGTTGACAGCAGGAAAACCCTAAGACAAATGGGTATAACACTATCTGATTTTTCCTCCAACATGTGCTAAAATCATATTAAATAAAATATGCATGGGCTAAGAAGATGGCTGGGTACATAACGTTCTTGTTAGCTAAGTCTGAACATTGAAATTTAGATTCTAGAACCCAGATAAATGTTGAGTGGGTGTGGCAACCCACCTGCAAGCCCAGCAGCCAGGAAGCAGAGACAGGGGTTCCTGAGGGCACACTAGCTAGCTAGACTTGCTAGCTGGTGAGCTCTGGGTTCAGTGAGTGTCTTTCCTCAGTAATAAAGCAGACAGACACTAAATAAAATCCCACCAGCCTTGGCCTCTCTATGTAAACACTCATATGTGAACAAAGATATATAAACATGAATGTACACATGTACCCACTCAACATATCTATACATATTCAAAACAAATCCCCAATTATATAAAAAATGCAGTATGTGGCACAGATCCTGGCAGACATGCAACAAGTAGTTAACTACAATTAACTATCATCATTCTATCTTTTAAGAATAGTTCCTTTACATGTTATATTATAGTATTACAGATCAAAACACCTCACCATCTCACAGAATAAAGAAGAGAACTTATTTTCTGCGTATTTCTTTCAGTTACTGTATGACCTTGTCTTGGACTAAGCTTGAATAACTCCGCTGAAAGAGATCCTTCATGGATATTTATGAATGCAAATGTGACACACTGGTCCTTTCATTAGTACTCACATTATTAATTTTTTACATAACTTGCAGATGCTATCATAGAACAGATTCATTTTAATCTTAGCTGTTTTCTGTGCAATAAATTTTAGTTTATAACACATTTTACAAGAACTTTCAAATTTTTCAATATATATTACCTTATGAATCTTTTCATCATATCTGCACATAGATCACAGCAAATATTAATGCTCAGTTTTACTTTAGAAAAACATGAAGTCAAGGATTTATGAATTGCCTTCCCAAGCATGCCAAAAAGGGGGGTCATTTAATTTCTCCCTGGAAAATTTCTTTTGCCCTCTAAGAATGCTATAAAATGAAGGAGTAGAATTTAAAATTGCTAAAAATTTCATAGGCTGTGAAAAAAAATGGTCACCTACTTCCATTCCTGGAAAATACATTAACTAATGTCCTCAAATATTTTTCCTTGTATTAGGTGGGCACAGTTCAGACCGAGAGAAGTCATTTCATCTTAACCTGGATAACATCCACAAGAATGTAGTGTCAGAAAATAATTACATCACAGTGTGTGATCACATAAAGGGAGATTATAAAAATCTTGAAAAGAAGCTCTTCAAGGAAAAAAATGTTAAGGCCATTTCAAATAATTTATCACATTAAAGTCCACCATATTTTTTGCACACTTGCAGTTGTTTTAACTTGAAAATAAGTAACTGGTAATTGAAGTTTTCTTTGAAACTCAGTTTTGCTTATGGGATACTAACACTAAGTGTGAAAAGGCCATGCCTTATAAAAAGACTATCTAGGGAAATATCAGAAAACAAGAAAAGGAAAAGCATATATGGAAACTGCTGCAAACATACTGACTTAGGATACTGACCTAGGGTAGGAGTGGTCCGAGTAGAGCAGCTTGGTGTATGTCTTAGTTAGGGTTTTACTGCTGTGAACAGACACCATGACCAATGCAAGTTTTATAAAAGACAACATTTAATTGGGGTTGGCTTACAGGCTCAGAGGTTCAGTCCATTGTCATCAAGGCAGAAACATGGTAGCATCCAGGCAGGCATGGTACAGGAGGAGCTGAGAGTTCTACATCTTCATCTGAAGGCTGCTAGTAGAAGACTGACTTCCAGGCAACTAGGGTGAAGGTCTTAAGCCCACACACACAGTGACACACCTACTCCAACAAGGCCATACCTTCTAATAGTGCCACTCCCTGGGAAAAGCATATACAAACCATAACAGTGTATAATGGAATGTTTCTCACATAGTGATGGAGAGAGAAGCGAGGGTTAAGAGCACAGGAAGTTTGCTAGTAGCCAGGCTTACTGGTGACCATACACAGCCCCATGCTGATAGAAATAAATCCTAGAGGATTCTGAAAATTACGTTCCTCTCCTTAGATAATTCCATCTAAAAATGACAAAAAATTAATTTACATACAGGTACTCTTATTCCCCACAGAAGGGGTACTATAGAGCTTTTAATAGTTATAAAAAGATAATGATTTTTCACAAAATCTGATAAATGGATAAGCAGTTAATTCAGTCCCATTACTAATGTGTCATACTGCTTTGCCGTAACTATAATGACCAGACAAAGGTCAGTCTTCCCTCATCTATGCGATGCCCAGCTACGGCAGCTCTGGCAACAACACTGCTGATTAACTGACCTTCTAACTCTGCGAGCAGTAATGAAGTTCTGCACTCAACAGCTATTTTAAGCATTCACTGTTAGTCTGTTATAGTTCTATAAGTATTTCTTTTATAAATGAAGACTACATTTATAACTCATTCTAATTCATGACATAGAATTTGGATTAAAGGATTATTGCCCATAATTTTAGGAGATAGATATTCCATGAAATATAAACAGAAAACAGTAAAGCTATAAAATAATCCATGAACCATACAGAAAGCCATCTTAGACGCTCATAATCAGTATATATTCTAACAATGTCATGGTTAAGATTTAACTCCTATCTCTGAAGACAAAGGAAATAGATTCTCTTTTCTCTAAAAAATACTTGTTGAAGTGAGAATAGTAAGGGGAAGATCTCCACTGTAAGGAAGAAAGGGGACAGCTTAGTAAAGACCAACAGAGAATTTTATCTTCCTGAAATCTAGACCTAGTTTTTAG
This sequence comes from Apodemus agrarius, assembly GCA_964023405.1. NCBI lineage: Eukaryota > Metazoa > Chordata > Mammalia > Rodentia > Muridae > Apodemus > Apodemus agrarius. Next base: position 33,236,490 of record OZ030006.1, on the reverse strand, counting down.
AGACAAAAGATGGAAAATCTACATTTCTTCTGTGTCGACTTAGTGCTCTGGCATCCTTTCTAGCTGCTTCAACTGGCTAAAAAGTATATTATTATATCTTGGCAAAACTACATATCAGAATTGCCGAGTGTCTCAACAACATCAGAGTCAAAGCTTCCTGGCTGGCACCATCATGCAGGGCCACCCCACTTTCCCTGCAAAGCCTGTGCTCAAGACCAAGTCATGTTTCTAGTTTCAAGCTTTTCACTCATAAACCAGGATGAAACATTTGCCAGGCCTTAATCTAGGCATATGAAAGTATCACAGAAATACACATGCAAGTGCTCTGTAATATAAAAAGCATTACTGATGGAGCACCGATCACATGCACGCCCTATCAAGAAGGAAGGGAAGTCGACTCAGGGGGAGGGGGTTGACAACGAAGTAGGAAGTGCAGATCCTCAGCCATCTCAGAGAGGGCAGGACACGCATGTGACCCTGGCAGCAGCAGAAGTCTAGGCGGGCCTGAGTTACCTGTTTGAGCTGAGGTGGACTACAGAGTAGGATATACCACACAGAAAAGCTAATGCTGAAGTAAAATATATTCTAGAACCTCTGTTTTTGAGCATGTTAACAACTATGTAAAAACAAAATATTAGGTCTGTTCTATGTTTTAGATGACAAGTTCCAACAACCACTGAAAACAAGCGAATGTAGGCTAATTTCCCCTGCCGTCGTGCAGGTATTGAAATGCCACTATACAACTTTGTACTTCTGAGATGACTCCCACATAATACTAGAATTTATCATTTCCTTTCTTAGCTCATACTTAGAAATGAGTCCTCATGGTCTCATCCTATACTTGAAGGCTTCAGCACTCAATAGTCTTTCCAATTCTATATGCACATAATACCTAAAATATGGCAGTATCTTTTACACATATGCGCACCCTTCACTTAAAAGGAACAGAAAGCAAAAAGTAAACCTAAAAGGGACATTGCTGTGGCGGGTGGGTGGGCGGCAGAGTAACAGAGAAGGGAATAGCAGGGTACAATTGCTCTGATCAGGGAACCAGGGAAACACGAGAAGACTTGAAATATGCAAGGAAGCAGGAAAACACTGGAGCAAGGAGGATAAAGTAACCTTTAAAAAAACTTATATCAAAGTCTGTGTATAAATACCATATGTAGTTAAAATTTCCCCATCTGGGGTAACAATACTACCCCCAAGAGCCAAAAATCATCTAATAAAGGGTAGGAGAAGCCCTTTTGTAAGCTGTTGGTCAGGCTCATCCAAGAGACTCACATAATGTTATAGATTATTTGTATTACCTTTGGTTCTCTCCCAGAGGTTGAAGGTAAGTCCACTGACTACTGAAGAGAACATGCACTACAGAGGCAGAGAACCCAGAGGCCCCTGAGGTGGGACTGATTTGAAAAATCTTCCCTGAGAACTATCATTCAGGGTACCAGAGGGTGCCATGAAAACTTACAGTGGATGAAAGCAACGAGCAGTCCTACTCAGCTATGATGGCTATACATCAAATAATGACCAGCGCAGCATGATAGCCCTAATGGTGCAGTAGTGGCATGCACACACTGGGGGTAACCAACAGCTCTCTAATTGGACTTAGGGCTCACTCAATCAGAGGAAAACCTAGCCAACTACTCAGGATTAGGAAAGTCATGGATCTCGGAGGAGAATCTACAACCACAACTTTACTAAGGCAGAATAATTCCTAAGTATATTCAAAATATTTATCCAGGTGGTCACACCTGTACTCTCTGTACTAAGGAAGCTGAGCCAAGAGGCCTACACAGTGAGTTCCGGGCCAGTTTGAACTACCTTGTTTAAAAGAGAGAGAAAAAAAGTAATCATTGGGGAACTATGAATTTTCATAATTATGCTTACTGTATAGAAAGAGAAATTAAAATACATTATATTTACCTGATTTTAATTTGATCATTATGAAAATTCACTTTCCTGTGATTTTGATTCTAAGTGTTGAGCTCAGTATGTCACAGTACTTTAGAGAAGCCTCTTTTCCATTTGCTACTGTTTTTTTTTTTTCCCTAGATTACTCATTACTGGGAAGCCATTTCCTACCTATTCTCTTCTCTCAATATCAATGATGTCTTCTTAAAAAGCACATGCTGTTTTAAATCATTCTGCATGTCTCTATTGCGCTGCAGAACATCAGTCCTACAGGCCTCATATGCTGGCTCACCCTCTGTTCTCCATCACTAGCCCATGCTCGCTGCCCCCTCCTCACTGACAGCATCCAGACTCTATGGGCCTCTGCAGTGAGCCAAAATCGTACCGGCCTCAGGGCATTGGTCCTGCCGTATCACCACCCTACAATACTCTCTGTCCAGGTAATCACGACTCACCCTTGAGGTATCAAATATCCCTTCCAGAGCCGATGAGAGGACCCAGGTGATGAAGAGCTCACCCACAACACTGGCAAGCTGAGTTTGATCCTTGGAGCCCAACTTAAGAGTGAAGGAGAAAACCAATTTGATAAAATTTGTGCCTTGATTTCCACATGTGCATGCAGATGTGTGTGTACAGGCACATGTGTGCGTGTGCGCATACATATGCCCCCCCCACCAACTATTGCCATTACTAAATAAATAAATATCATTTCCTCGGAGAGGATTTCTTAACTTCTCACATTAAGTTAGTTCTCCTTTATGATACTCTCACATTGCACCCATTTCTCCTCTTTTATTTCATTACTACATGTAATGAAATGAGTATTTATGCACTCACGTATGTGCATAAGCGTCATGTGTTTAGGTATAAACTGCTGGCTATTCCATGCAGTTAAAAGATGAGCAAACACAGGGACTATGTCTGCTTTGGGCAGACATAGAGAGCCACCATTTTGCTTAGTCTGAATGATGCTGGTTTGCTTAGCATAATGAGCTGTTTAAAAGGACTGCTGAGTTAATTAATTATAAGTCCCCTTCTCCATTAACACCCCATTTCCAGGCCCTAGAAAACAAACATAATATGTTTTAAAAAATATTTCAAGGTATAAAAACATGTTCAAAAGAAACAGAATTCAAGCACAAATAAATTTTAGTATATTTTCCTACTACCAATTTTATATGTGAATTAAATGTAATGAAAACACTTTTAGAATAGTAACTGGATAGAAATACAAAAGAGATTTGATAATTAAAATTTAGTAAAAATGGCTGAGAATTTAACTAGAAACATAAATTTTATAAAAAAAACTCCTTTTTATATAACTTTTGACATGTCAGCAAGCATTTACTAATAAATATATTATGCATCAGAGCCCATTTTATGCAACAGAGATGGTTCAAGTCAGTATTAGTGACAACATTCATGATAATTTTACATTTTAATTTATGGGCGGTGGTGGCGCACGCCTTTAATCCCAGCACTTGGGAGGCAGAGGCAGGTGGATTTCTGAGTTCGAAGCCAGCCTGGTCTACAGAGTGAGTTCCAGGACAGCCAGGACTACTCAGAGAAACCCTGTCTGGAAAAACCACAAAAAAAAAAAAAAAAAAAAAAAAGTAAGTCAATACATTTTAATTTAACTAAATCAACCAATCACATTAAAAACATAATGGGAAAAGGTCACAAAGACTTAATCACATTATCTATCTACCTAAAAGTAAATATAATACATGGAAGTCTACATATACATATACATACACACACATATATATGAAAAAATCCCAACTAGAAACCAGTCAGGGTGCAGACAAGTGACCAAATAGTGCCCAGCCCCAACTGATACATCTACAACACAACTGTACCTAAGGCTCGTGGGTCACAGCAGTAAAGCAGGCAGAAAGACTGGAAGATCCAGAGGAACAAAAGGTTGGCTGTGAGGTTTTGCCTCCTAAATATATCAGAGAAGCTACACTCAGGAAGTCTCACCAACATGGCTGTCTAGTAAGAACTGAACAAGGATAACACTGACAACATCAAGTTCATAGGGCTTCAACTCTAGACAAAGAACTACAGAGACTGGAGGAATAATGAAAATGGGAGAAAGTCTCCCCCAGGAGGAATCACCTGATTTCTTTATCCAAGATCAAGAGTCTGTCCTAAAATTGTATACACATAAGTAACGTACAGACTGAGCAGGTTGTACTTATTTAGGAACACACACACACACACACACACACACACACACACACACTCACAAAATACAGACTATGGGGCCGGGCGTGGTGGCGCACGCCTGTAATCCCAGCACTTGGGAGGCAGAGGAAGACGGATTTCTGAGTTCGAGGCCAGCCTGGTTTACAGAGTGAGTTCCAGGACAGCCAGGACTACACAGAGAAACCCTGTCTTGAAAAACCAAAAAAAAAACAAAAAAAAAAAACAAAAAAAACAAAAAAAAAACCACAACAACAACAACAAAACAAAAAAACCAGACTATGAATTTGAGAAGGTTGATACATGGGAAGGGTTGGAGGAAAAGGAAAGGGAGGAACTGATGTAATTAAAAACCCATAATGGGACAATACATCATCAACATACAAGATCAGGCAGAGGGGCTGGAGAGATAGCTCAGTGGTTAAGAGCACCGACTGCTCTTCCAGAGGTCCTGAGTTCAATTTCCAGCAACCACATGGTGGCTCACAACCATCTGTAATAAGATCTGATTCCCTCTTCTGGTGTGTCTGAAGACAGTGTGTGTACTCATATAAAGAAAATAAATAAATCTTACAAGAAAAAAAAAACCCAAAAAACAAAAAAACAAGATCAGGCAGAAGAATTATTTGCAGAGACAGAGGACAAGGAAGGAAATAATATATAAAGACATATATAAAGGAAATAAAACAACAGTGGACATAGCTACAACAGTCAAAAGCTCTGGGATATGTTCAAGAGAACAAGCCCAAGAAATCGTGCAATTGGAAAAGGAGCTGAATTGCAGTTTAAAAGGTTTAGACAATTTATTGAATGAAGCTATAGCTTCAATTCAATTCATGAATTTCTTAAAGATGGAGAAAGAAATTGACATGAGACACCAGATGCAATTAGAGCTTCAAATAGATATATGAGCAGAAAATAATCACTCCACGATACCATGGTCAAGATCTCAACAGTACAAAGCAGGGCAACAAATAATCAATTACTTACTTCAAAGAAACACTCACTACACTGGCCACCAAGAACTACTGAGGTGTACACACAAATGACAAGTACTAGGAATGGGGAAAATGCTAAACCTCACTACAGATAAAAATTTTGAAATATGATAGATCCCTCAGGAACCTGCAATGGAATGGTGGTGAAATATAAAATCCCTAACGCCTACTGATCCAGCCACTCTGAGAACTTCTATGTCCTTAGTTAGTATACAGAGTTGAAAATTAACCACCTGTTAATATCATGCTTTAAAAACTGAGTAATTTACACTACTTAAGATATCTAACAAGCAACACTGAAATGTTTTAATTATTCTAAAAGCTTATACGCTGTTTATATTTTGTGCCTGAAAAATGGTATCGAGACGTGTACATTTCTCATTACCGTTCTTAAAATTTCTGCCTTTCTTTGTAGAAGATCAAACAAAAGAATTCCCTTTTTGTCTCTGCTTCCCAGATTCTGTATTCATCTTCTCCAGGTATCAAGAAAAACTCATAGGCACTATATTTAGTCATCTGTACACAGTAGCCATAAACCAAGCATCAGTTCTGCACGAGTAAAACACAATGGCACATGGGTATATCGTTACCATTCCTGAAAAAGTGATCACTGGGGGGGGGGTGTCCTACCAAATAATAAAGCAGAAGAAAGATATAAAAGAAATTTCATAGCCCTAGGTATAATCCGCATAATCTCCAAAAGGTAGATTAATGGTAACACTACAGAGAAAAGAAAGCCCTGGTCCATTTAGTTACCAGGGATGATACTGTTCATTGACATTCAGGGTTTGATGGAAGTTAAAAAAAAGAGTATTGTTTTGTACTTTGGCTACTGCAGTAGATTTTACACAACAGTTCATTAAATAGCAAGAGGTCTGAACCACTGGCTAGTAACCCATACCGCAGCAAGATATCTGACTCGAGGAGAGATGATGTAAACGGAGTGACTAATTAATGCCATAGTGATTTAATTTTTGGCAAAGAAGACTCCCGAGAACAAGCCTCCATTTTGTTTGTCTCACTTTATGTGCAAGTCAGACCTCATAACGGAAAGAACAATCAGAAAGTACAGTAAAGCCATCCAGCGTCTACACCAGTCCTTAATAATATCAGAGAGCTTTGAGAAACTGAAAGTTTTCAATAACTAACTATAGATTAATACTCTACAGACCTTTCATTTCAGGCACAGCTTTATATTTTGTTGTTGTTTTGATTTTAACAGGGTCTAGCAGTCTTTGGGATCTAAGGAGATGCACGCTTGTGTGCCCATCTTTTGTTTAAATTACCACACTGCTGGCACACTTCATATGAAATTCTACACCATATATATTCACTGTAGACTTTTATTCAATTCAAAATGATTATATTTCTACTTGTACAAAAGGGATGTGGGTTTTTTTGCTACCATGGATACAAAATCCAGTTTTTTAATTGACAGGATTAAAGACCCAGATCTCCTCATTGCTTTACAATGACTATTAGAGAAGGGGCTAGTAACACTGTAAGTAACACTTCCAGTACATACAATGATAGCTGCTAATACTTATTGACAAGTATACACAAATGTCAGGCCAGGCTTTTGCATGTAATGCTCAATCAATCTTTATAAACATCTGATAAATTGGATACTACCATCATTCTATTTTATGGAAAGAGAAACAATGGCATAAAGAAAGGAAATGGTTTGTAAGCAAATAGGTATTTAATGGTACGAGAAGCAGTTATGAACAATAAGAGGAAAGTCTAGCAACTTCCAGAGGTCAAGTCCCTGGATACTAGGGTAAAGAGCTCTTACTGGACACTCACGCTGTGATACACCCCACAGAATTGGCCCGATAAACTAAGACTATCTTCCTTAATAAACAGGAAGCACCATTCCAAAAAAAAAAAAAAAAAGCCTACATTAAACTACAAAGTGAGTTCTTTAAGTCAGATCCAATAGAGCATGCCAAAAGACAATAGATAAAGCCAAGGAGATAGGCTTCATGTCAAGGAAATGAAAACAGTCAAGAATAAGTAAATGCTCTATGATGGTTTTGTTCTTTACCAAAACACTGAACTACTTGCCCATTCTTTCTTTAGTTACTATACATAAAAAGACAAAGGAGCCAGATTAAAGGAGTCTCCTGAGCAAAGATGTATAGGTAAACAAAATAAAAAATTTATGAACTATAAAAATATAATGATGAAGTTTTTTTCAGAGCACGTATGTATGTGTAGTCTATGTGCATGTCTTTGCATGTATGTGAGTGCATGTATGCATGCAGATGTATGTATATGTATGCACTCATACATGTGGAGGCTCCAAGTTACTATCCGATGTCTTACTCTAGTCTACGACTCCCTATTTTTTTTTAAATTTTTATTTTCTATATTCTATGTTTACATTCCAAAGGCTTTCCCCTTTTCCAGTTCCCCCCACCATACATCCCATAATTCCAATCCCCCCCAACTATTCCCCAATCATCCCCCCTCTCCCCCACGATTTCTCTGTTCTGGGTCTACAAAACTGGATCCAATCTTTTCAGGCCCAGGGTCCTCTCCTTTCTTCTTGGGAATCATTTGACTTGCTAATTGTGCCTTGAGTATTTAGGGCTTCTGGGCTCATTAATATACACTTAACAGTGATTGCATTTCATGTGTATTCTTTTGTGATTAGGTTAACTCACTCAGGATGATATTTTCCAGGTCTAACCATTTACCTACAAATTGCATGAATTCATTATTTTTAATTGCTGAGTAGTATTCCATTGTATAAATATACCACATTTTCTGTATCCATTCCTCCTTTGAGGGATATTTGGGCTCCTTCCAATTTCTGGCTATTATAAACAAGGCTGCTATAAACATAGTGGAGCATGTGTCTTTATTGTATGCAGGGGAATCCTCTGGGTATATGCCCAGGAGTGGTATGCCAGGGTCCTCTAGAAGTGACATGCCCAATTTTCTGAGGAACTGCCAAACTGATTTCCAGAGTGGTTTTACCATTTTGCAATCCCTATTTTTATACTGAGACAAGATCTCCTGCTGAAGCTGGGATCGGCTATTCCAGCTAGTCTAACTAATCAGCCAGTCCCAAGGATCTTGCCTCTGCGTCTGTGTATTACATAGGCTAACATCACCACAACCCTACGGAGACTCTGTCATCATCCTCATTTCATAGCCAAGAATACTGAAGCCCAGAGAGGTTAATTAACTCACTGAAGTCCCAGGGCATAAGTAACAGAGCTGAGATACAGATTCAAATGTGTTACTTAGAAGACAATGGGGCTTTCCCCTAGGGGTGTGTGTGTGTGTGTGTGTGTGTGTGTGTGTGTGTGTGATATTTTAATTTCTTACAGCTTTCCACAAGTATGGAACACCCAAGGAGACAAGAAGCCAGAGAGGTACACTAAGCCCGGCTCTGGGTTAGTTTCTGATTGTTTCCTGCCACTGTCGAATGCATGGTGGCCAACTCTACAAGCAGTCAATGGAAGCCACAATGCAGCCAGCAGGGGGGGCAGTGGTAATACAATAATTTTCACAAAAAAATGGCACACTCACTCCCATTTTTATATATTGAGGAATCAATCACTCTGTTGCTTCATGTACTGCCCTGACACTATACATGAAGATATTAAGAAACAACTAAATGTATGACTCAGCAGTTAAGAGAGCTGTCCCCCCCCCCGGAGTACCCAGGGTTCATTACTAGCACCCACATGGAGGCTCCTAACTGTTACAGGAGATCTATGACTCTCTGGCCTCCGTGGGCAGTAGGCATAGACCCACATAACAGGTAAAAACTAATACACATTAAAAAAAAATAAAAGAAAAAATAAGGGAGTAGTTCTTTTTCAGAAAATTGAGGTTTTTCAGAAGGGAGGCTCATAGACACATTAGAAAGAAAAGCAAGTAATAAGTACGCAAGGGCTCTCATGAACACCCAGACATGCTTATTGCCAGAAATCATTTGAAGAACACATTGGAATAAAATGAATAAAAACGACTGTACTTTGAAGGCATTAAGGGACCAGATGTAACTTAGGCAGAATACGGTCCTCTGGCACTCAGCAGGTAAGAAGCATTTAAGTCATCAAATTGGCAAAACTAAGCTGTGACCTGGGGGTGGGGTGGGGGTGGGGCACACAGTTCAGAACAAGAACTGAACTTATAGAAGAGAAATGGATCTGTTTCAAAGTAGAGCTATAAATTCAAAGGACTCAGTCTCAGCAAAATGGTTCAACAACAGACTCCTCCAAAGTTTAAGCTTTTCCAGTGCTGACATCACATCCTCTGTGGGAATTGAAGAGAGATGAGTTAAGAGCTCCTTGACCTACTAAAACACTGAAATCCCCAGCTGCGACTAGTCTTCGCCCACAGGGATGTACTGAAGGTGTGGCTAGCACAGCACTGCACTACATTAGATGCACTTTACCGCAACACTTAAGGAAGATGTCCACCCTCTCTCTCACCAAATAGCAAGGTTCTTTGGAACAAACACCACAGATTCCCTTTTTTTTGGGAGATGGAAAGAATTTTATCAAAATGAAACCAAAATACAATGATGATTCTCAAGTCATAGTGAAGCAATGAAAGACCTATTCCAAACAACAGCATAAGTCTTTGGAAACAAAATGTATGGCCAAAATTCTATGGAAGGTATTGTAGAGTTACTTGCAAATCCTCCTAAATTTAATAAAGCAGCATTTGGAAAAATTAAAATTATCAGATAAACAGGATGAAAACTGCCTTCACAGGAATGAACTCTGAAAAGGTCTTTATCTAAGCTGAAGGTATGGTATATCCTGTAGTGGCTGTTCAAGAAACATGTATGACAAAGTAATAGTGGACTTTATTAAAATATTGCAGAACTCTACATTATACTTAACTCTACATATTATACCTTTAAAACCACCTCAGGACAAACTGCCTTCTGTTTAAATTTAAGGTGCAGGAAAAAAACTCAACCTGGCTAGGAATCTTAAGCCTTAGGTATTAAGTCTACTACTTTTTTTTCCCTAAATGTGTATCGAATCAAACTCCCTTCTAAATATACTTCTATCCCCACTGATTATTAATACAGCTCTCACTCTTCGTGAGAGAAGCATCTTTGTTTAGTGGACAGTGGGTGTGGTGGTTTGAATAGGTATGGCCCCCATGTGTTTGCATGCTTGGCCTATGGGGAGTGGCACTATTTGGAGGTGTGGCTTTGTTGGAGGAAGTGTGTCACTGTGACTTCAGGCCTTGAGGTCTCCTAAGCCCAAGCTCCTCCCTGCTGCCTGTGGCTCAAGATGCAGAACTCTCAGCTCCTTCTACAGTACATGTCTGCCTGCTATAATGATAATGGACTGACCCTCTGAAAATGTAAGCCAGCCCCAATTAAATGTTTTCTTTCATAAGGGTTGCCATGGTATCGCTTGACAGCAATGAAACCCAAATGAAGACAGTGGGTAAGACAGAAATTCAAAACTGGCCAAAGTGTAGGGAACCAGTAGCTGTGGAGTGTTTATCCATAAATGTGCCAAGGCTCAGGATACAGGCTGGTGGAGCAGAAAGATTCCAAGAGACCGTGGATGGGGAAGACTAGGGAAAAACTATGTCTTCTTGACGTTACAGCATTGTTGCACCATGAACTCACAAAAGTTGTGGTTCCCTGAATAAGACCTGTGCAAGGTCAAGCCAGCAAACACGTTGGAGAGGAGAGGGGCACCCAGCTCCCATATCTAACTGCAAAGCTACTGAGAATCAAGGGAAGGGGAGTTGGATTTAAGGGTGTGGACCCTGGTAGGTTGGTGTTGGTCCAGTAGATGATCCCTCACCCATATTTGAACTCAGGTTATAAAACAAACAAACAAAGTTTAGATAAAGCACAAAAAAACATATGGGGGTTGTCTGGGTGGAGTAGGATAAGGGTGGAAATGACTGGAATATATTGTATGCATGCATGACATTTTTAAAGAATACATAAAATACTATATTTACCTTAAGAGGTAGTGCTATAGCGCAGTGGCGAAGGCCCTGTACAACATATGTAGTAAAGTTTTGGCAATGGAGTAAAGGATTGTAAATAATAAAAATTACTTGATAGCAAACTATGTTTCTTTGTTATCTGATTCAATTACGTGCCATTTCTAGCTAGAATATCTGTCTTATCACCTAATGCTAATTTTTTTTTTTACTTTGAAACCATCTTTATTTAAATCATAATCATTTATCATGGACAAATTATTGTCTACTCAACAGTAATTTCTTTAATATGTTCCTCAAAAAAGTCTTATGGCATTACTTTCAGAGGGCCTGACTGTTTTATGGCACAGTTTGAGAAAATAACAGTGTTAACAATATACTCTTTAAGCACATCACTGGTTATGTAATCTTATGTTTAGTCTAAAAAATACTATTCAACTGAACTGAAAAAGTTTTGGTATGGTAAGTAGTCTTGTGTCTTATATCCTTCCTGCGCATATGGAAAACTTCAATGAAATTCTAATCAATGCATTTAGAATTTAAAACATTTGCAAGGAATTCAAATGGGTACTTCAAGCTTGTTTTTCCAGAACCCTGAATGCTAAGGTAGGAAGGAGAACAGGAGTTTGAGGCTAGTCTGGGCTACAGACTGTAAAACCTTGTCTCAAAAACAAAACAAGGATTAATGAACGGAAAATAAAAGAGCCAGCTAACATGTAATTTTGTTTTAAAAACCAATTAATTAATGAAAATAATATGCAATTATTTCATTTTAAGGAAAAATGCAAACTGAAACGTCATGAGAATAAGAGACTATGCATTTAATTGCAATGTGGTATGGAAAATAACCAATTTTTAACATTATTCCTTGTAATTTTTTTATTATAAAAACATCAGCACACATGTTTTTAGTGGATATTTTTCCAGGTTAAGAAGTAGCTATATACACATGTACATAACTTCTTTTCAATTTTGTTAGTGTAGCAAATAATATCCCTATTACTTAAAATTGGACACATTTTCCAGTCATTCTGCAATGCTTTAAGACATGTATGCACTGTGCAATGCTTAGGTCATGAACTCTTTCGTCAAACAGCTATGGTTTCTTTATGGTTAAGACAGAACTCTTTGTTTTAGTCTTGTGAAACACAGCACCTTATCACTGTCTTTTGTCATCTGACCATAAAACCAACCCCAGAACTACCTCTCATTCATGACTAGACCTTCATATCATTCTTCTATTCTCTTCCCTCCTCCCAACCACCACTGTATTCTCAACTGGTCTCTAACATTCAAATTTGTAATAACACATTATATAGTTTTACATATTCATTAAAGGTATAAGCCCTCAGATAAAGCTTAAGTAAATCAGAGAAGACATTTTCAAAAGTATAGTTACCAATATTCATGAACTTCTTGAAATAAAACACTTAATAATAAAAATTGGCTATAACGTCAAAGTACAGAAACTAGAACATTTCTGGGAACTCAGGGAAGATTCACATCCACATTAAGGTGAATCTAACAGCTTACGTTGACTTAGCACACTCAAAATCATCCGATAGGGAAATCCTCTAAGATTCCACTGACTCAGAGTCTCCCCAATATTATAGAACCAAAATCGCATATCAAAGGCAGCTTTAAGGCTCACAGCTAGAGCTCAGTGGTGGTGAGCATCCTAGCATGTACAAGTCGCTGGCTCGGGAGTTCTCAGCCTTGCTAATGCTGCGAGCCTTTATATAGTACCCAATGTTGTGGTGACCCCCAACTATAAAATTATTTCATTGTTACTTCATAACTGTATATCATAATGTAAATATCTGATATGCAGAATATACAATACCCCAAGGGGGCTGTGACCCACAAGTCGAGAACCACTGCTCTAGCTCAATACCAAGTATTAGGGGAGGGAGAGAAATTTTACTACATAGCCTGACGGTAGCTTCATAATAATTCTGCTAATAACATTGAGTTGTGTCACTATAAACATTTAAAGTTCAGTGAAGTTAAAACTTAATGAGGTAACTTAGCAGGACACTTAACTTCATTGATATAGCTGGTAGCATTAAAGTATCTTGAGATTAATTTTGTGCACTGTCCAAAAACACATCAGCCCATACTTCATAATGGCCATGTACTGCTAATGTTTTCTTTGCATTATTTGCTTCATCACAGTAATTTCAAAACATGAACAATATCTAGTCTAACAAGAGAACCACAATTCTAATTTGGGAATATAAAATTTACATTGTTTGGCTTCATTTCCTATAGTAGCGATAATCCTGGCTGGGTGAATGATATTCTCACTAAAGCAATAAATAAAATTAACACAGGAAAGACATCAGTAAAACTCCCCCATCATGGTTGGGTGAACGGTATTCTCACTAAACAATAAATAAAATTAACACAGGAAAGACATCAGTAAAACTCCCCCATCATGGTTGGGTGAACGGTATTCTCACTAAACAATAAATAAAATTAACACAGGAAAGACATCAGTAAAATGCCCCAAATGCATGCTTACAGCTTCACAATTCCTAAAGAAAAATCACTAAGAGCACTGAGTCTTTCTATGAGACTTAACTTGGCATCCAGCTGACTACCCAGAGATTCTGGAGTCCCCTGCCAAATAAATGACAAACATACCAACTGGGTATAGTGTACTACTTACTGCTGTGAAAAAACACCCCACCAAACACCAAAAACAATGACAGATTACAACACTCTTTGTCTATAAAAATGCCTAACATTTCTGGCTTAAGACCTTTTGAGCCTAATAAATAACTCTATTTCTTCTGACAGAGGTTTCTTTCATTGATGGGTTTATTAAATAAATACGTAGTTCATCAGTTTACAGAATGTGTTATTTCACACAATTTAATATGAAAGAAGTAGCAGGTGGTACTATTAAGAACCATCAGTAGCGGGAACTGTTTCATAGATGACCAACTTAATCTACCTTTGGACCATAGCCACCCTTTTATAAGGTTTTTCCATACAGCACAACGTTTTAGTGCACATCTACTCAGGGTGTTTATGAAATCCTTGTGCAACTTTAAACTTGACCTATCCCACTGAACTGTATTTTATGAGGCTGTGCTAAAACTGGGTGTATTCATCCAGACCACATTCTTTAAAGAAACTTCAAGCCAAGACCATGAATGCAATTTATGAAATCACCCAGCAGCAGCTGGAGAATGTTCTCAATGAGGTGGAAAATCAGACTGAATGTTGGATTACCAAAAAATGGTGGTTATCTCAAAGTCTGTAAATTTACACTACAGTGTTAAAGTCTTATGACTTCAGTCATTGATATTTTTTTCTGCCACAAATAAAACAAAGATTAAGGTGTAAATTTAACGTAAAAATGTAAACATCTGAAATGGCTGTTATTTTCCCATGTTATTAAAATAATAGGAACTCATTAGAAACCGTCTTATAGCTGTTTATCTCGCTGGCTTATTTCCCACTGGCTAGCACCACATTCTTCTTATTTTTTATTGTTTATCCAGAGCAACCTCTAAGTGTGAAGTAGTTTCTTACTCAACAAAAGGTCAACTCATAGCAATAATCAAATTAAGAGGAAGCTTATATGCATTGTGGAAGAGCTTACAAACAGAATGGAAATAAAAAATATAGGGGAAGGCCCAATTATTTTTTGGGTATGTATATATAATGTGTATGTGCACACATGTATGTGTATGTACATGCTTGTGTGAATGCAGGTCCCACTTGCCATGGCACACATGTGGAGATCAGAAGACAGGATCTCTCTTTTCTCTTTGTTGTTAATTGCTGTGTTTGTCAGAATAGCTGGCCTGTGAGCTTCCATGGATTCTTCAGCTTCTACCTTCTGTCTTACCATGAGAGTAATGGGATGATGGACACATATGACATACGACCATGCCCAGCATTGTATGTTCTGGAATTCTGGAGATTTGGACACAGGACCTTAGGTTTAAATGGCAAGTACTCTCCGCATTGATCCATCTTTCTAGCTTTGTTTCTCTCTACCTACTTTCTATCTGCAGAATTCATAGACTACAGTCACTTAATGATGGGGCTACATCTGGGCAAGGTGTCATTAGGCTTCTTTTATATCATTCTATGAATAGCATGGAATGTACCTGATGTGGCCTCTTGATGCAAGCAAGATATGACCACGGCATCTATGAGGCTGCTGCAGGCATACTATAACATATTGTTTCACAGTATATCTTCTAGTTAATAGAGACACAGTCTAAAACAATGATAAAAATATGAATCCAACTAAAAATAAACCTAATGGTTTTTAAAAATGCAGAGAAATTTTAATCTAGCACATGGCTCCTCTGGCAAGGGGTCACATCCAAAGGCTTCGCAGGCCTGTGATCTGCCTGGAATATAGGCACGCCCTTAGTACCTACCTTTAATCTCAAACAATGAAGGGAGAATTAGTTTGTAGAACTATATTTGACCATGATATCTAACTGAGGTGCGGACACAGTGATGACCCAGGGAAAGATCTGACAGAAGAGTCAGAGATAGGATATGCCCAACTTTCATGAGGACAGACAGGAAATGGAGGCTCTTTAAAAGCATCACAGAAAGAGAACTAGTCAGTTGGGAGTCAGTGCAGTGCAGTGGAGGGGAGTGGAGTTCGTTCCTGAGTTCAGGCATTTCTGTGCAGATCAGCAGCGGGAGGGGAAGCCAGAGAATAAGAAGTCAGAAGATTAGAACAACTTGCCAACGTTGGTTTAAGGTCAAGCAGAGCAATTCAGTGAAAAGTTGAGAGTCAACTCGGAGAGGAGTTTGAGTGGGAACAGCTGAGCTGACCCAGGCAGCCAGAGGCAAGAAAGAGCTAGAAAGGGTGAACTTAGCAGTACGCCTCCTAGATGACAATGACATCTGGTGAGTAAAAGTTACTCTTACAGGGAAAGGTCATTTGAAGTAAGAGCTAGCAGAAAGCTTAAGAAACATCAAACATGTCCATCAGCCTGTGTTTTCTAACCTTGATTGCCTTTTAGAATCACCAGGAGAGACTAAAAGTCCCTGCTAGACATTTTCCTGGCTAATTATGCCAGGCTCCCTACAGCTAGAACCCCAGATAGTATTTCAGGTCTTAGATATTTGCATTAGAATCCTTTTGTATCACTAAAACCAAAATGATTGAGAGAACTAAGTAAGTGAAAAGGAAAGGTTCTAAACTCAGAGTTTAAGAAGGTTAGGGCCAAATGGTGGGAGGATGTGCTTGAATAGCTCCCAGCTGCAGACAGGAAGCAGAGAAAAAGAAACTGGAGACCGGGTGTACCTTTAAGGGTCTGTCCGGAGACTCACTTCTTTTAGCCAGGCCTTACATCCCTTATTTCCATCACCCTGCCACCATCCAAAGCGCTGTAATCATCTGGGGACCAAACATTTAACACGTGAGCCTGTTGGCAGTATTTCATAACACTACCCTAATACCTTTTCTGGTAGAGTACACCCGAGTGATTCAATGAATGGACAATGCAGATGAAACGCAGGACAAGGGAGAACTGACCGTTCAGGTAGTTGCAAAGCAACAAATTATAGTACTAATAATAAGCAGCTGGAGAGTCAGCTCAGTAGCAGAGCACCTGCAGGGCAAGAACAAAGTCCCGAGTTCAACACCCAAGACTAAAAAACAACAATGAAGACAACAACGCACAACACCCATAAGATCACTTTAATTTTCTCTAGAAATACTTAACATTCTTCAGAAGGGACATATACAAAATGTTGGAGGAAACTAAGAAATACTTAGAGTGGGAGAAATAGGATTCTCTAATTCCAATACCAAATGGTCAGCCCAAGAAAGATATATCCAAGTAACATTATGTAGACTGAGCAAGTTATATTTAGGAATATATAGGTATATACATATTCATATAATCATGTAACAAAAATGAATGAAAAAAGAAGTCATGAATATAAAACAGAGCTAGGAAGAGCATATGAGAAGGCTGGGAGGGAGGGATAGGAAGAGGGTAATTATGTAATTATATTATAATCTCAAAAATAAAAGAAAAAATAAAGATGTTTTTAAGTGTTTGGTTTGTTTAGAGTAGAAAACCAGCAGAGATCACAATAGTAGAAACTCGATGGCAACATCGCCAGCTTCATATGAAGCTCTGGGTTAGAGATGTCTGGAGGTGATGAGGGACTGAGGGGACAGCCCTTAGTGAGTTAGCTGGTGATAAGAATGGTCCAAGGGAGACAACATTGATATCAGAAAGTAGGGTTTCTGGGCTTAAAGTAAATTAGTTCAGAGGTGACACTATTTTTAGTGATTATATAATCTGGAACAAGACCAATGCAGAGAACTACTGGAGGGAAAATAGACATTATTGGCTAAACAACACTCGAGAGGAGAGATGGCAGCAAAGGAGATAGCATCACGGATCCCACAGTGCCCCTGGATGTAGGAAGGGAAGAAGCTACGCTAATGGGTTCTGAGGAGTTTAAGGCAGAGTCGAGAGCAGACAGGGAACAATGGCAGGCAAAGCTGGGAATGCCATGCTCAAAAGACGATGTCTCACTCCTAGGTGAGAGAGAAGCGCACAGAGGAGGCGGAATGGCTACTTGAGCTTGACAAGCATGTGAGCACAGTTCCAAATGTGTAAGCACCCTGCATCCATCTCCAAGGAAGAAAGTGCAGTCCGACCAAACTGTACTGTTAGGTCTGGTCTACTGATCATAAGATAAAGGCATGCCCAGGGCGCAGGGGCTGGAGTGAGCTGAGTCTACTTCATTGTGGCCATACTTCTGGCTCTCTACACAGTGTGCCTTTTACTAAATAATATCTGTGTTACATTCTTTCCCTCCAAAGGGCCATTATGCACATTCTCTCCTCAGGCTGGAACTCCCAATTGCTCTTCTCTATATATACAATTAGCGCATTCATGTTTCCATTTTCAGCTCAAATATTACATAGGGAAGACTTCCTCACCCTGTTACACTTGGTTAACTGCCTTCTCCAGTTCTCAATGTTTCCGTTTATATGCACTTAAGTGGTTGTGTACTTAATATCAGCTCTTCACCCCGATTTTCAGGCCTATGAGGACAGTAAAGTGTACCACTTATTTCCAGTGCTTAACAATAGAACTGATGGTAGCCCACTGTGTTGTTGGAAGAATAGAGGAGCAACATGGAGAAAACTATTAAGGAATATTGACATACTGATACCATTCAGAGGGCAGCCAGAAAAACTTTTCTTTTTAAAAGTCAGAGTTTCTCTGCGTAGCTTTGGCTGTCCTGGGACTTCCTCTGTAGACCAGGCCGGCCTTGAACGTCCATTGTCCCTGCCTCCAGGGTGCTGGGATAAAGGCATGTGCCTTTACAGCCCAGCAATAAACCCTTTCTTGATGGCTCCTCTGTGATGGACATGGCTACTATTTACTCCATGTGAAATGTGCATACCTCTTAATTGCATAAATTAGCAAACTAATGCTAAAAGACATACAAGAACTTGTCTACTGTTTCTCACCTTAGTAGTGCAGACCTAGGATTTTTCAGGTAAAACTATCCTAATTTTATGTAAAGGTGGCCAAAGGTATTATACTTAAGTTCAAATAATTGCTTCAAAATCTTTTGATGTACACACAGAGTAAATATGTATCCAATCTGACTGGCTCCACACTGGTATTCTTCTTCATACCATTTTATAACAGAATCAATGTCCCAAGTGCTAGAAACTCGGTCAGTGCACAGTTTTGTATGAGAAGGTCTATAAGATAAAATGGGAAACAGGTATCCAAAAATCACAAGCGTAGTCACAAAGGGTCAGGGAGAGATAAAGCAGCTGATTCCTTCACTCTGTATGGAGACTGGCCTTAGGGAGACAGCAGTCTTCCTGCTGGTGGGTATCATGACGGAATCCAGTACTTATGATGAGAAAAGTCTTTTCTATATCAGATAAAAACTGAACACCACCATTTAATAGTTGTTCATATTCATGAATGTCTCTTTAAGGAAAATATGGGCCCTAATGGCAGTAATCCTAATGATCTGCAATTATCTGGGTTTCCACAGGAAAAGCATGTGACAGACTCCATGCCATTTTAGATCAAATTCAAACTTGACAACATTAGCAGATTTAGAATACACCAATTTCAATATACCCATATAATATATAAGATTTTAAGTTTTAGTCAAAAACCCAAATCAAGAAGAGATATGCTATGCCAGTTTTATCAAGCTGTCACAGCAAAGTGCCACAAATGATAGTTTAAAATGATAAATTCATCCTCTCAACAGCTTGCAAGCCAACTTCAAAGTGTCAGTGGACCACATCTTAAGAGGCTCTTTCCATTCCTCTTCCTCACGCTGGTGCTCCCGATAGTCCTAGATACTCCTGGGTGAGTAGGTGCATCACTCCAGAGTCTGTTGCCAGACAACATTTTCCTCCTTGTCCATATTTTCTTCTCTTTATAAAGATATTGCTCATTGGTAAGGGCCTACTCTAATGCATATGGCTACATCTTGACTGCATCTGTGAAGATAATTTCCAAATGGTTCTTTTTCCTTTTTTTATTGGCTATTTTCTTTATTTACATTTCAAATGTTTCCCCCTTTCCAGGTCTCCTCTATGGATACACCTTATCCCCTCCCCCTGCCTCTATGAGGGTGCTCCTCCACCCACCCACCCACTCCTGTCTTCCCACCCTGGCTTTCCCCTACACTGGGGCATCGAATACCCTCAGGCCCAAGGGCCTCTCCTCCCACTGATGTCCAACAAGGCCATCCTCTGCCACATATGCGGCCTGAGCCATGAGTCCCTCCATGTGCATTCTTTGGTTGGTGGACCAGTCCCCGGAGCTCCAGGGGGTCTGGCCGGTTGACACTGTTGCTCCCTCCCTGGGGCTGCAAACCCTCTCACCTCCTTCAGTCCCTTCTCCAGCTACTCTATTGGGAACCTCCATGCTCAGTCCAATGGTTGGTTGTGTGCATTTGCCTCTGTATTTGTCAGGCTCTGGCAGAGCCTCTCAAAAAGACAGCCATATCAGGTTTCCATCAGCAAGCACTTCCTGGCATCCCCAATACTGTCTGGGTTTGGTGACTGTATATGGGATGGATCCCCAGGTGGGGCAGTCTCTGGATGGCCTTTCCTTCCAAATAGTTCTTAATAGCAGCTCCAAGTATGTTCATAGAAACATCCCTGGGGAGAGGCAAATTCAACCTGCCCATTCTTCTGGGTTCTTTAAGTGTTACACTTAGACTCAGGTCACTAACCTTCCCTTCAAATTCTTCAGCACTTTGTCTTTTGTTTTTATGATACACATAAATGTTAAAAAAATTTCTTAAGCCAATTAAAGTTAGTCACAACCAAAACATCATTGCCTTGACATAAAAACTGACTCACCAACCGAGGGAATAGAAGAACAAGCCTAGTCACTGTAACTAAACAATTTTTTTTAACAAATATGCCAAGAAAATACATTGGGATGAACAAAGTCTCTACAGGCAATCATTTTGGGAAGGTTGGATTATCTCCATACAAAACCACAAAGTAGATCCCTATTGCTCACCAGTTAGAAACAATGAACTCTGAACAGGTTAACAATCTAAATTAAAACTTGAAACTATGAATGGGTCTAGAAGAAAACACAGGGAGATGTTTCAAGGATAGAAAGAGCAAGGATATTTTGGTTAACAAAATCAAAATACAGAAAAGAGGAATTATATAAAATTAAAGGTTTTATGCAGTGGAGAAAACAAGTAGACATCATTAAAAAAAATAGGAAAAAATGTGTAACACCGACGCATCTGAGGTAGGATCTAAAACACACAGGAGCACCAAAAGGTAAGGGGGGGGGCAGTGAACACCTAAACCTAAACGTACAGTTAAAAATCAATTCCACTTATTAATGTGCATACGAAAAACGTCACCATTGCTAAGCACCAGGGAAGTACAAACAACATTCCAGTAAGGCCTTACTTCCCTCCACTAAAACTGTATTATCAAAAGGACACAGACAAGTGCTGGGCAGCATGAGGAGGACGCGAGTCTGCAGTCTGTGAGACGATGTATATTAGTGCATCAATGAAAGGTTCCTCAAACAAAAAGAGTGAATGTAGAATTACCAGATAATGCAGCAATCACACTATTTAGTGTGTCAAAGACACCTGTGCTCCTAAATTTACTGTAGCTTTAATTATAAGAGCCAAGATATAGAAACAAATTCAATGTTCATCTACTAATGAATAAAAAAATGTGGTACATATGCACAGGAGAACACATTTGGCCATAAAATAATTATATAACTCATAATAATATGAATAGAACCAAAGGTCATAATACAAGTAATAAGCACGACATATGGACATGCGGAATTTAATAGGCTGCTCTCAGCAGAGCTGAGAGAATTATAATTACAGGAACCTGGAGAGCTGGGAATGGGCCTTAATGGAGACTAAGAAACAGAAAGGAGTGCGAAGTCCTGGTGCTTGGAGTGACGGTGAACACCAAGGACACACTTCCCAAGCACGGAGGAAGAGTCTTGAAGACTTTTACTGCTGGGAACAAAGCACAACCTGAGGATGTGAATGTAAACATTCCACATTCAATAATGAAGAAACATGATAGAGTATTGCTTTACCATTATAAAAAGATACAACTTTTCATTTTAATTTAACTCTATAAATAGACACAACTTTTATGTTTTATATATCAGGATAAAATAAAATTTTAAAGTTTATTTGAGCAAACCAAACCAAATGACTTTTTGCAAATAGGGTAGTTTCCAGAGCCAGAGCAGACTTCACACCCATGACATGATCAGACATTTACAGAGAAAACACTGAGAAGTACAGACACGATCTGGTCAATCAAGTAGTCACCTGGTTATACTTTACCAAACTGTTTATAGCCCAACCACTTACCAGGCTATAGGATGCTGTTCAATCAGCCAAAGCTCAGTATGTTTAAGTAAACAGTGCTTTGGTCTAGTCTGGTGGGCCTAATGCAGATGCCAATTTCAACTTGAAAGACAACAAGTAAGGGTGTCTAAGAAGGGAGGAAAGGGAAGGGAGAAAGGTTGTTAATTATAAGGTCAAAAAAGAAAAGTGTGTTATTTAATTTAAAATGTATGAAAAACAAATTAGCTGCTTTCACAAAATCAATACAGAAGCCAATTAACTATGATGTTTTGAAGGAGGTGTCCCTTGTTGTCTCGGGCACTGTTTTAGGAGCAGGTGTGACTTTATTGGAAAAGTCCTGTGCCACCCAGGACCAGGTCTAGTTCATTCTGCTCGCCTTGTGTTTATGGTCTAGGACGCAGCTTCAGGCTCTGCTTCAGCTGCCACGCCCGAGCCTGCTGCCTCCACTCCACCCTCTTGGGCTCTAATCACCCCCCACCTTTGATAAGTTGCCTTGCTTGAGGTGTTTTATCAAAGCAATAGAAAAATTACCTACTATTATAGCAATTGTGTTTTTTTCTATGAGAATTTGAAGAAGTGTACCCAGGGGACTAGTTGATTGATTAGATTATGTATATACCACTCTTCAGTATTTTTTCTGTGAAATGTGTTTGATCATGTCATTGGGAGTTCTCAATTACTATGAGATTATTTCTCTCGATAATACTAAAAATTTTTCTGATGTTTGGAACCTTAGTGGTATGGACTATAGATTTATAATTAGTGCCTACTAGTACTATAGTTGCTGGTATTTTCCTCATTTTGGCATGTATCAAAATCATGGGGAAAGGGTGAGGGAGGGAATCGATTTAAAGCACAAATCCTGGGATCCTCTCCGAGCTACGGATTCAGAGGTGATGGGTGAGTCCAGGCTTCCTTCCTTCTGACACCTCGCAGTCACGCTTCTGGATCCCAAATGTGGGAACTACCAACCTGGGAGCTTTGTAGCTCTTCTTCCCTTTTATTCTCAAAGACAATTTGCAAAATCTGTAGCTGAATGATCTTATGGAAATCATGTCCTTTTGATTGCGAAATCATATCATGGTATCATGTACTTTCGGATGTTACTAATTCATATAACAGGTGAGCTCTAAGAGTTCTTCTTTCTAGCTCCCCATCAGAAAGACTTGTGACTCTATTTTGGCTCTATTCTGGTAGCACTTCTTTCCAAAGATGACACACTTTCTGACACATGGCTTTCTGGCATCCTCATTAAGTCACCCCCTGAGCTATACTGGAAGAAGAAAGTATTATTCTATTCAACCATTAAAAGAAAGGGCTCAGATAGAAGGCAAGCTGAGTATTTATTAAGCACCTTTAATGTTCAAGACACTGTTAGCTGTCACTTCATCAGAACAGGTTATAGCTAGAAAGTGCCTCTCTGGCTACGCACAGTGTACCTCTGTCCCTTCTGAACACACTCCTTGGGTTACAAATTCTTGTTTGTTCAGAGTGAAACAGTGTGGACAGTTTAATTATTTTAATTGTTTATTGTAAGTAGCTGTGAACAGTTCTGAATAAGAGCTTCTTTCCATATTGTTTTTCTCATTTTCATTTCACATGCAAACACTAATGAAAGCCTCTTAAACTTAGGATTATAAAGTACTATAAAGTACTACACAGGCACCACAGAAGGCAAAGGACATCTTCCTATGCCCTCCTCTAGCTGAAATTATAAGAAAAGAAATACATATTTAAGTCTTTTGTGAGAGCTCTCGTGAGACTCAACTGTGGGCTGTGGTTAGAACACATTCAGCACTATAATCAGATTGCGTCACCACCATCACCTGCTCAAAGGCCAGTGGAAGAGACAAGTGCTCCTGAGGCTGAAGCTGGCGTATTGTACTACATCCTCATGTGGGCTTGCCAGACATTAGTCACCAGTTTGCAGCTGGTTCTCAATTCAGTTGCTGTACTACAAGTGCAGATGCAATGGTTTATCCTAATTATATTGCTCCAGTTGATTCTTTCCTTTGCAGCACTAGATCAAATTCAAAACTCACAATTTCCAAATCTATTCAAAAGGTGTTTTTAAACACAATTTCAATAAATCTTGTCAACTAACAGAAAGGCATGGAAAAAAATCTTAATTTTTTTAATAGAAGAGAAGTTATATCATCCACAGAAACACTAGTTTTGTATTTGAAAGTTTTCCCATTTTTCTCTCTGCTAGGAATTACATATCTAGCAAATCTTAAGGAAATTAATTCTAACTGGTGGTTCCTAACTTTACTGCTGATCAAAATGATCTTTGAAGCTTAACACACACACACACACACACACACACACACACACTACCCAGCTCTCCTAGAAGACGAGTCCAGCTTAAACTGTTACTGTATCAAGAGTCAACAAAAAAGGACCATCATAGGCAGGTGTTTCTACCACTATTACCATCTATATTTAATGAGAGTGCTGTATTGAGAATGATGCCTACACAAAGAGACGAGCAATAAAAAATTAAAAAGCAACCAACCAAACAAAAACCACAACAAAAAGTCCTTTAAAACCAAAGAAACAGAACCCTGAGGCAATTTTAAATATGAACAATAATAACAAAGCTTCTAACTAATACATGTAAAGCAACCTTAATTTTAGATATCTTTAAATTTATTAAATATACTTAGTTTTTTCCTCAAACTTACTTAAAACTGTAATTTTGAAGGTATACACCTTTAAATTCTTATTTTGCATTTCTACGCTCTTGATTTTTAGAAATTCACTTATACCAGGTCCAGGTAAAGATGGAGGGTAGCAGCAGACATGGCACACCCTGATAAAGACAGCAGCCTGGAGGGTATCACAGAAACAAGATGATGTGTTCAAGCTACAGGAGGCATGACTGGGAAAACCCACTCCAGCCCTCTAGTCTTTCTCCTCATCAAACCAGCCGTGCCAGTCTTCCTTGTAATCTCTACTATTTACCTTATTATTTCACTTCATTATCTGATTTAATTCTGTTTATCACATAAAAATATGAAGCCAATGGATGTATAGAAATGTTATTTAATCACACCACCACAATGTCAGCATATTGGTTATAAAAATAAGATTTCCTTTAATAAGTACACAATCATGACAAGCAGAATCTATAGTATTTTTCACTCTTCTTTGAAAGAGCAAAGTTGAAAATAACTATTTAAAAATAATTAGCTTGATGCCCCAGTGTAGGGGAATACTGGGACAAGGAAACGGAAGGTGGTGAGATGGGATGGGGAAACCAGGAAAGGACATAACATTTGAAATGTAAATAAAGAAAATGCCTAATAAAAAATAAAAATAAAAATAATTAGTAGAATTCTGGCAGGCGGTGGTGGTGCATGTCTTTAATCCCAGTACTTGGGAGGCAGAGGCAGGTGGATTTCTGAGTTTGAGGCCAGCCTGGTCTACAGAGTGAGTTCCAGGACACCCAGGACTACATAGAGAAACCCTGTCTCAGAGAAAAAAAAATTAAACACCCAGTTTTACTGATAGGGCAGCATACTTTTACATGACAGAATATACTAACTGGACATTATTTATGGGCAGTGGTAGGGTTCAGCATATACAGCAGTAGTAAGTTATAATGAAAATCTTGAGGTCAGTAATTCATGCTTGCTGAGGACACAGTTATTAAACTATATGACTGCATACTAGTGTCTTGGTTATTTAAGTTATAGGACACTTAAAAATACATGTTGTTTTATAAACACAGCATAGTGTTGATGGCCAATAGTGAAAATGGATGCATTAAGAGGAGGCTCTCTTACTGGGAGAATGTTCTTTCACTTAGAAAATTTCAATTAAATAAAGCATTAAAAATATATTGTTTTTTCTTGGTGAAATGAATAATTTAATAAATTACAACAAAGGTAGATTCAATCTAAAACTATGGCTTTTATGTCGTCTCTTTTACTTTTTTAATGGCAACCAATGGATCTTTCTTCTTAGGTTTAAAGCAGCAACTGCCACTGATAAAATTCCAACTTAGCTGTACGAAAATAGATCTTGTTTATATTTTACAGTACTGAATGCTCAACCCTGTGCTGCATAGGGCATGTGGAACCTATTCAGTCTTTGAATGCCTTAATGCTACATAATTTCATGGAAGCTATAATCATTGATCCAATAGTTACTAAAGTAGAATAGAAACTCAATACTTTATACATATATATACAATCTTTTTAGGTTTTTTGAGAATTTCTTATATGAGAACTGTAATTACATAATACCATCCTACCCTTTCCCTTCCAATTTGTTCCATCTCCTGCTCCTGCCCACGCTCAGTCATATTATTGACTCCATCTTCTTTAATTATATGCATACATATACACTTGAACACATATATGTGCACACTCAATACACATAACTGGCTGAATTTACTTGTACATATCGCACATATAGGTATGTTTTGGAGGATGACATCTTGGAATTCGATAACCCATCAGAGAGTTCATCTCTGGATCAAGTCATGGCCTGTAGCTCCTCAAATAGGAAAGGAGTTTTGTGATATTCTCCCATCCACACTAGCATGTCAATTGGATTTTTCAGGTATCATTTAAGTGACTATATTTTTGAGATTACATATACAGATAATTAAAAGTCATTAATTGGAGGTGGAGGCACAACACAGGGGACTCTGGAAGAAGTAGATGATGTAAATACAGTAATCATATGAAATTCTCAAAACAGGTAAAGAAACATTAATACGTTGTTGCTTATCTGTTTATTCATAAAAACCATTAATTTTCAGGTTACATTTTCAATCACTATTAAAAAATTGTGGGTCGGGCAGTGGCGGTGCACATCTTTAATCTCTGCACTTGGGAGGCAGAGGAAGGCAGATTTCTGAGTTCGAGGCCAGCCTGGTCTACAGAGTGAGTTCCAGGACAGCCAGGGCTACACAGAGAAACCCTGTCTCAGGAAAAAAAAATGCGTCATAACCTCCACCAAAAGAATATAAAACAAAAATAAAAAAAACTCAAGTTATATGCATCAATATGGGATTGGATCCCAAGGCATGTGATGTTGCCAGAAGTGAAATGCAGTGACTTTGAGTTCTATTTATATGAATCTCTAAAACATACAAAACTAAAATAGAGATACAAATAAATATGCTAAAACTCTTTTAGAAAGAATCAGAAAAATACAATTAGAAAATTTAGCTCTGAGGTGGGAATAAAAGATTGGGGCACTTTAAGTTGAACAATAAATTATTTATTTTTAGACAGAGTGGCTGGTACACAGGTGTTCACTACATTGTCATGTGAGTGCATTCCCATTATTACAAAAATCAAAAGGGATTTCAAGTGCATATTAAATTTCCATTGCATGAGCATGAGCAAGTTAAAGCAAGTCTTTGATTCTTTTCTGTGTTTTTTATTTTTTGAGGCAGTTGAACTTTTTTTGAGCCTTGAACTTGCTTACCAATCAAATACGACCTTAAGACCTTAAATTAGCGATCCTCCTGCCTCCACATCTCAAGTGCTGGGATTACAGCCACATATCATCAAATTCTGTTTCCCATAATTACCTTAAAATAGTGTTTTGTTGGATCCGGCATCTTAAAGCCCTACCGTGTTGATTACAAAGCAGTATTACAAGCTGGAATCCGGCAGACCCAAGGGGATGCGGAGGAAGGGTGAAGGATGCTCTCTGAGCAGAGGCCTTGCTCATCAACAGCTTTCCTGTGCTTGCCAAAGGGCCTGGATTCTCCTTCCGGTTTCCCTGGGTTCTCCTTGTCTTCCGCTTTCTCTGACTGCACTGTTCCCTCTTCAGTCGGCACTAGTTGGAGTGGACACAACATCTGACCTCTCCAGATCACTCACAGGACCACTTCACAAAGATGGCGTGAGGATAATGGGCAAATCGCACTGACACGTGCTGACAACATCCACAACTGAGCGGTTTTCCAATAATTTTATCCAAAGTTTGTGTCTAAAATCTCAACAAATTGTCTTTCAAAGCAACTCAATGCATAATCATTCACATATACATAAAATAAATTTGATAACTCATTAAAAAGCAAAGAAATTGCTCACTTCAAACAAGTACAAGCAAAAGTTCTTAATGACAAAGTTCCTTAATTATGTAGAAAGTTATAAAATATATTAAGATACAACCAGAATAAAAATAGTATTTTTAATGATTAAGGCTCTACTATTTTCATTTGCCACCTTTCCTCTTAAACCCCACCCCCACCCTAAGCCACCGCCTATTCATGCTCCTGGTTAAGAAATTCTAAAATGCAATCTATATGACATAACTGGATGCACATATATCTGCACACACGCACTGAGTATTTGGTACTTATAAGAATTTTCTTTTAAACTATTTATGAACAGAAAAACATCTTAATATTTATGCCCACTGTATCTGCTGAAACCTTTGGTATCCTCTAAAAACACAGATGTTTATTTAAGCCAAATCAACTAAGTACTGATTCTTTATGTAATTTTAAGGCTGCAGAAACACAGTAGTTAGAGAAGTATATTCTGTTTTAATAACAGAATCTGCTTCTATTTTTGAAGTCCATCCTACAAAGGACAAATACAATGATTAATCTTAAAAAGATTTCCTTTAAATGTTTCAAGCTATAAAGCACTGCTGCTTTGTTTATATATTAATCTCTTAACTCGATCCCAATATATCCAAAATGGTAAGTGCTAAAAACTAAACACGTGAGTGAGTCACTGCAACTTGGGTAGCTAATATAGACACATCTTATAACATATACGTGTACACACACATATACATACAAACACACACACGCACACACACAACTAAAGCTGAGCAATCAATTTGGTCTTTCTCAGTCTCTAAGAAGCTTATTCAACATTATCTGGTAAAACAAGGATGAAAGGCAGGGTTCTAAAGCACAAAGAAAAGATTCGTTTTCTTCCTAATTCCCACTTGAATCTATGGATAATGTTAAGTTGCAGACAGTTAAGGCGAAGCTGTTGTGTTTGAATATGTAATTGCTATTTAGATGATAATGGCATGGGTGTAGCAGTAGAACCATGATCCAAATTTGAATATGGTCTTAATGAAGGAGGCTCGGAGAAGAATGAGGAATGAAACACACCAGTGTCAGCAACAGACCTTAATGAAGCAAATTGCTTTCAGTACCTTTGTCATTCAGGAGAAGCTGCATAAAAGGAGTGACAAGCAAGGATCAAAAGCAGGACCTTTGCAAGCTAAACATGCCTGAGCCATGACGTCACCGTCTCGGCAACAAGGCCCTGTGGAAAGCAGCCTCCGTGTTTGGGTTTTGAGGATCACATTGCAAAATAACTAAATTACAAGATCTGGCTAGGCAAACCAGTTTCCTTAGAAAGCATCTTTATATTTCAAGCTAATGACATTTTTGAACACAAAAGGAAATCTAAAATGCCCAAAGGTACCTTGGCTGATTTTTAAAAGCTTTAGATATTAACTCTAAGAATAGCTTTAAGGCAAAATTAAACTGGTTTCTAGATCAGAGAAAACAAAAGAGATTTGTTTTTTTAAGTTCCAAAATATCTATTTTGTTATATCTATAAAGTATAAGATAGATATTATTTAATAACTGAAGAAATCATTTACAGAGTCATACTTTAAAATCAATTTCATTTTTTTTAAAAAACATGAAGCAGTCTAAGAGCATATGGCATTCCCACTGCCAAATGGAGCATATGTTTAACATGCTTAAAGGATTTAACAAAGGTAACATTGATGGTGGTGCCTGAAACTGAAAGCAAGGCTCTGACTTCCAAGGAAGATAGATACTCAAGGCAAAGGGAAAGTGCCTAATTACAAATTTAATTTGTTATAGGGTTATTTTCAGGTCTCTTAAGTTATTATACTATAGTGGATACTACAGCTGCGGGTACCACAGAGTTCACCATGATAACTAACATAGTGTTTTCTGCACAGACTAGTACATACATCGCTATGGAAACATACATTTTGCCTTTTTAATCCCAATTTCTCATATATATATATATATATATATATATATATATATATATATATATATAAACTTTACCAATCAAACAATGCTAATGTAATAGCTTTATACTTATAACCAGCAAACTACTCATCAATATTGGTTAATCAGTGCCCTGATATAATCAATTTACTGATTTTAAGAACTGACTTCAAAGATAAGGAGACAAGAATATAAGCCTGACACTCAAAAAGATTTACTGTTATTCCCTGGACCACTGCTAGGATCAATACCACCATTGCAGGAACATGAAGTCCATCTGATTTATTTTAAACTATGTCATACAAGATGGTCTAGCCCAAAATATCAAAACCAGCAGACAGCGTGTAAGCTAGCTGTGAGCACTGACAGGCTATCTAGCTTGAAATCTCAGCTCTGTCACTCGGTCTCTGCAATCTCTGGCAAGTTAGTTAGCTTCCCGACAGTCCTGAGTTTCGTGCTGCTGCAGCAATGTGCTTGCGCTTCTCATCGCTATCGCTCGCTAGTATGTGTCTCTGGACGTGGTACTTAGTCTGTAAACCTCGCTTGCCCCCAACGCTCAAAAAGATGCGAGGATAATCTCCCAAAAACTACCTAACAACCCTCGACACACACTGTTATATGAACGACTATGTTTCTCATCCCTGTTAGGATCACTGCGCTACTCAAGTTCCCAAGTGCCTCTGACCTTTCCTGACCTTGTCTTCCCCCCTCTAACCAGCAAGCCTGGCCTGGATAATAGGATCAGCCCCACCGACTCCATCTAGGCTTTCCTCAAATCTACGTCAATAATTAGTGTTTTAGAATTTTTTTTTTTTTTGATTTTTTGAGACAGGGTTTCTCTGTGTAGTTTCGGCTGTCCTGGCCTTCAGAAATCCGCCTGCCTCTACCTCCCAAGTGCTGGGATTAAAGGTGTGCGCCAACACTGCCCAGCTAGAAATATTTTTTAATCTCTCAAAAGATAGCCTGCATTTTATTCAGACTATGGATTTCACCCATTTTCATTGTATTTCTCTTTCTAAAATAGGCCAACACACACTAACATTGAACCTAAGATAATTGTTATGATAAGAATGTGTTCCCCGAAAGATCACATGCTGGAAATGTAATTTACAGTGCAGGAGTGTTGGGAGATGGACCTGCTGTGACAACTTCAGCTCATGTGGCGTCATGAATGTTTTCATGCCTTTCCTGTAGAAGTGAGCTATTGTCACAGGCTTTTATACACTGGAGTTTAGTTTCATTGAGCCACTTGGGCCGTCAGGATGCTTAGTGTTGACTGCCAACCTGATGGGACCAGCAATCAAACAACTAGTAGAGAAGCTTCCAGGCATCCCTGGGAAGGACTTCCCAGTTTCGGTTAGCTCTGTGCGTATCTGCGACGGACTAATAGTTGGGTTAAACGAGACCCACTCTACAGTGGGCAGCACCACTACCTAGGTTTGGGTCCTGGCCTGTGCAAAGGGAGACAGGGCCTGATTTAATCACTCTGCTCTCTGACCCGCCTTCTTCCACGCTTCCATTCCTCCCCTGCCCTGAAGGAGGGTGAGTGCCTCACAATGTGAGCCAAAACAAACCCTTTGCATCTTACGTTATTTTCATAAAGGATCTATTATCTTGCACAAAACTCAGCTCCAAATGGAATAAAAATCTTGATATGGAGCTTGAAGCACTGAGCTGCTAGAAGAAAACCTAGGAGAGAGAGCCTTCCAGGACAGTGGTCCGAAATGAGAATGTCATATGCAAACATGATGGAATTCTATCCATCTGTAAAGAAAAATGAAATCATAAAATTTGCAGTAAGTGGATAGAACTGGAAAATATTATACTAAATGAGATAAGCCAAATCCAGAAAGTCAAATCCCCGTGTTTTCTCTTATTTGTGGATCCTAGCTCCAAGTCATTCATTTTAATACAGAACTTGGAGTAACTGTAGAAGCCAGGAATGTAGAGGGGAGTCATTGGGAAAGGGGGAGAGAATGATTTTTAGAGATGGGGACAGTAGGACACAGGTGCTATACAGGGGAAAGAGAAAAAAATAGGATACTTAACTAGGGAGGGGAGGGAAGAAAATACAAATGGATAATTTTTAAAGGGGGATGCTTAAGTCTAAGAATGCTTAAAAAGCCATAGGAAAACCTACTATTTTTAAAATATGTATATTATTTAAGCCTACTATTTAAAATGCACATTATAATATGTGTGCATACAGTTAAAACAGGGTTAACCCACATGGGTGATAATGTTTGTCTCACAAGCCACAGTCTAACAAACCAGAACCCGAGTACTAAGTCTAGGGGTACCCTCGCTCAATTTGTTGGTTAGAGAAAATGAAGAGACTGAAATAATATAGGCTGTTTCTACTTCCATTGTTTGTCTCTCCAAATTTGAGGTAATACACTGTCACTGAGGACACCACTTTGGTTATAGAACCTGGAGAAATAAAGCTGGTGGGGATGGAAGCGTCCTTCCTGATGGCTGACTGACAGTGTACAACGGTGATGGGCAAAGTGCATGGAGAGAGAAGTCATCATCTGCCATCTCCCAGCTGTGACTCCTAGGAGCTATAGTAACAACTGTTCTGGCAGGAGATGTCTAACAGTACAGCAATGGAGCCTATGTCGCAGAAGAACAAGCAACTGTTTAATTGGAATTAAGGTCCACTCAACAATAGGAATGCGTGCCTTGTACTGTAAACCTAACCAGGAAGCTGTGGCTGGAAAGGTCACCGACTCTAGAGGAGAAACCAGTACTACTATTTCTCTAAAGCAATATAAGCTTCCAACTAAGTGCAGTTCTTACTCCTCCTTAAATAAGATTTTGCAGCAGACAGAGGTCATTACAGAGATCTGCAGCTTGTCAAAATGCAAGGAATAAGGGAGCATGGTGTGCCTAACCGCAGCTGGAGAACCTACACAACGCTGCACCTGAGGCTCAGAGAACATTATCAGAAGAGAGGTAGAGGAACTGCAGGGATGCCTTGGTATTTAAGAGTACCTGCTACTCTTACCGAGGACCTGGGTGTGAAACTCAGAGCACCAACATGGAGGTTACAATCATCCGGCACTCCCAGTTCCACGTGATCTACTACTGTGCTCTGACGTCTGTGGGTACTAGGCATGCATATGGTGCACATACATACATTCAGGGAAAACACAAAGATTGTAAGAACCAGAGGAACAGATGACCACTCTTCAATGATATCTTCTAGACATGATAGAGATGCTGTACTCATGAACTCTAAACAGTTGGCAGCCTATAGAAGACCTGCAGGTCCTACACCAGTCAATTTGCCAACAGCGATGGAAGCAGATTTCACACTGTCTGGTCCCATCTCTAGAAGTGGTGCTATAGGCAGTCAATTATGATAAGGGAGGGAGAATTAGTTTCTCTAGGAATGAGTCCAGTAGGTTTCCCAATACTAAGTATCCAACTATAATATAAACACAGTCACACAAACACATACATACAAAGGCAACTCCAATTTGGCCTCAACAGGGCATATATGTGCATATGTAACATAATAATTAAGAAAGAAGTTGGGAAGTCAGGAGAGGCAGAGATTAAATGGGAGAAGTTGGAGGTAGTAGAGGATGGCACAGAGATGATATAAATACTTGAGTACACATACACACATACACACACACACACAGGATATACTATAATATATACTTAGGTAGGAAAGTCTCAAAAGAGTACAATAGTAAAAGGAATATATTAAATCAATAAATAAAGAACCTACAGAATTTCTGCTAGAAAACTTTCATTTTTAAGAACATTTTCAAAATCTATACAAAAACAATTACAAACATCAAATAGATTTTCATCACTATTTTAGTGGACAACAGTAATTATCTCTGGCACATAACATAAATTAGCTGTACTCAATTATATGGACAGTCATTGGTGCAAGTTTGGAAGTAAGTTTTTTTTTTTTTAATTTTTAAAATCTGTATTTCACTAACTAGAAAACTGACAGATGGCATTCTCTTGAAATTCTGCTGTGTCTCCTCACACTTCTTCCAACAACACGTAAGAGATTTATATTCTGACAGGAACAAAGAACAATACAAGTAAGAATCAAGTGGTTTTCCTCAACAGCCAATGCAGCGAATTTTCAGATGGTGAGAGAGTAACTGTTCTCAACATGAACACACTATATGGCTTATTGCTCAGAGTTTTATATATAAAACAATAGGTATTCATGGTCGTGAGTCAAAATGAAACCCAGGGGTCCTGCCTTCCACACTAGGATTCTTTCATTGTGTTCCAAAGTCTACCTGTAACATGTAAACTCAAAAATTAGATCTAGTAAACTATGTCACACAGAAACTATGCTAAGCACAGTTCCTTCTTCCTAACCCTAACCCCAGAGATGAAAGTCAACTGTGAGGAGGGCACTGAGGAGTATATCCATAAATGCAAAGCAGCCGGTTAGTGGGAGTCTGACTACAAGTCAGTGTGCAGGCCAAACTATGAATAGCCCGTCCTGAAAATCTAGGTTCAATCATAAAAAAATAATAAAAGTGGGGGGGATGATTAGCTCTTAAATACTCACTCCTTGACCTTGAGACTGCTCATATAAAATTTAACTATATTTATGTATACCCCCCTTCTGACTGAATTTCAGTAACAATTTCAGTTCTGATTTTTACACTGAATGAACCGGCTCTTAGTGTGACAATTGATAAAGGAAGACACACGACGACGACGACGACGACGACTGAAGCACGACTGGGGACATAGCTATCGGAAAATCCTAGGAGAAATGGCCGCAGCGAAGCACTACGAAAGGCAGGTAGAGAGAGAGTGCAGACACGCTGAGGTGGCTTTAGAGAGCAGGTGGACAGAGGTGCAGGGAGGACGCGCCAGGAAACAACCAGGAAGACCTACAACTGCAAAGGCCTGGGGACCGTGGAGGGGAGCTGACTGACAGGAGCAAACCCACGGACAGCTTCTTGTTCCACGAATACTCTAACTGGCCCAGTCACATTTCTAAAGGATCAGTAACAAGGGGGAATCATAAGGCAGAGATGAAAGTCAACTGTGAGTCCGGATGGCAGAAGAAGATGGGGTGTCGACACTGGGGCAGAGCTTGCCAAGGATACTCAGCGCAGCAGAAAGAACAGGACACAGGCAGACCGTATCATTAAACAAGCAGACACGCAGACCTATCATGTCAGAAATGCTTAATCTCAATCAGAAATTGTCAAAGAGTAAGAGTTGGCAAACTCGCTCCCAAAAAAGGAGGGTCAGTAAAGCAGTCCAACTTTTATCCCCAAAGCGGAGGACACACAGAATGTCACAGAGACTGGCTCTGATGTACCAAAGCTGCTCTCAGAAAAAACAAAAACTCTGAAATACTTCTAGTTTAAGGCTCTTTTGCTTACTTTCCCTCTAAGAACCTAAGTTCCTTGCACAAAATTTGTCTTTATATAAGTTTTCAAGGCCTTAAGCTCCACAGTTTGAATACATATACACATACTTAAACACATACAAACATACACACATATATACACATACACACAAATACACATATACACATACAAACAGGTATGTGTATGCACATATATTTCAAATAGTTTAGACTCTACTCCACCTCACAGGCTTTCTCTAGGATACTGAATATATTACTAAATGCTAGTAACTAAATAGCTGTAGAGACTCGTGTGAGCTATACTTGTATGAGATTTTTCTTATTCAATACTTTGAAGCACTTAGTGGTTTTTCTCCCTTTATGAAGTGAATATTTTTGTCTGTTAGAATCATAACCCCCCAAGGTGAGGATATTAGGAGGCTTTGGGGGGACACTTAGATACTGCGGTTGTAGTCTTTATCCATGGGATTAGTGTCCTAAATAAAGGAGTTAATAAGAAAAGCTAACGCGCCCTTCCACAGTATGAAGAGGAGAGAAGGCATTCTGTAGACTTCCAGTGGGGATCAGCACCTTTATCAACTTCCCCAGCTTCAATACTGTGAGAAATAAATCTGTTCTAAGTTCTCAGTCCATGGTGCTGCACTACCGGAACGCGAAGACCATGCAAGGACGGTTGGAGGTTACCTAGTGCGTGCCTCAAAACCACCTGCATGGCTTACAAGGAGGTAAAACTGTCACCATGAGAGGAAACACTTCACTGCTCCTTTCTTTCCCTTTACCTCGGGGCTTTACTTTTAACCATCAATTTCTAAATATGATCTATGAATAAACACCACCAACAGCAATCCTCACTTCTAGAGCCAAAATCTGTAATTCCAAGCTCAGTACAGAGACTTCCCCATGTGAGCTGTCCTGTCATCTTCTTGCCAACGATGTTCTGAGCACTCAGCATTAGAAAAGCCTTCTGTGGCCACCAAGACTCCGGAGTCTCACAAGTGGTGCTCCCCCAGCAGTTGTGGAGTTAAGACAACATACCTGCCTCCTCGCCATAGGACTGTGGGCTAAATGATGACCTGGCGAGGGAAGCAGACTTTTCTGCTCTTAACCTTACAGCCAAAGCATTTCAAAACTACTTTAGTGACTGGCGCATCTCAGCCACAGACCACCCTGGGGACTCCATTCTCCAGCAGAATGTCTGAAGTGAAATTTCGCAGTCCTTCTCTTTACTACAGTCTGCTGCAGTTTTTACTATTTTAATACAAGTATAAACTAAACAAATCTGTAGTTCTAATTAATAAATTCTTAACCAAACTCTAACTTTAAGTTGTGAATGATTAAAAGACAAATGTATTTAACTTTCAAATCAAAAGTACAAAAACAAATTTAAGAGACTCCAAAGCCAACTCTAGAAGGCACTACGCTCATTCCTGAGTGGCGACTCTTATTAGTGTCGCGGGAGAATACCGCGTGCTCAACACAAATCTTGGACTCTGTTTCTTCCACAAGGATGGTTTCTATTTCTTCCACAAAAACACCATGTCCAAAAAGCAAATTGAGGAAGAAAGGGTTTGCTTGGCTTACACTTCCATATCACTGTTCATCATTGAAGGAGGTCAGGACGGGAACTCAAACAGGGCAGGAAACCTGGAGGCAGGAGCTGATGCAGAGGCCATGGAGGGGCGCGGATTAATAGCTGGCTTCTCATGCCTTCCTCAGCCTGCTGTCTTACAGAACCCAAGACAGCCAGCCCAGAGGTGAGCCCATCAACAGTGGGCTGGGCCTTCCCCAGCATCGTAAGACCAGATCTTATGGAGGCATTTTCTCAATAAAGGCTCCCTCCTTTCAGATAACTCCAGTTTGTGTCAAGCTGATGTAAGACTAGCCAGCACAGTGAGAGAGTGAGACTGTCTCAAAAGAAACCAGGGAAGTCTAAGGAGATGGTTCAGTCAGAAAGGTGCTTGCCCGACCAGCATGAGAACCTGACCTCAAGCTTCAGAACTGATACAAAGAAAGGCAGCTATGGTGCTGTGTACTTGTAAGTCCAGCCTAGGAGACAGCAGACCCTTGAAGCTCGTTGCCAGAGCCTAACCTACTTGGGGTGTCCCAAACCAGTGAGAGTCCCGGCCCCCTCCCCAAAAAAGGTAGATGGTGGACATCTTAAGGTTGTCCTATGTTCTCCACATGCACATGTATATATTTATATATATACACACCAAACAAACAAGCCACAAAACTATATTGCCTTATTAAAAATAGCAAAGTGAATTCTAGTGATCTGGCTAGTGGGTAAAGGTGCTTGCGGCTAAGCCTCACAGCCCGAGTTCAATCCCTGGGACTCAAAGGGTAGGAGAAAACTGATTCCAAATTGTACACTCCAACAATCAAATGAACAATCACCAGAAACGAAGGTAATGCAAGAAACTCCTCCCAAAAGAAGGCCTCTGAACAACTCCTGCAAGGGTAACCTGGCAACGCATCAGTACTTTTATCTAAACACACTTTTGGTCTCATTAAACAGGAGCTGTTTAAGCTGTTGAAGAGCTCCAAGTCTCACTTATTCCAGAACACATGCAGCACATGAGAGGCTCCTGACCGTAACAGAACATCTCCTGCATGTAGTTTACTGTTGGGCACTTCGAAATGTAAAGCACTCTGCACTAAAATAACCATAGCTGTATTATATACCAAGTATAAAAATTCATATGGCCATAAAGTGACACTGGCAGACAAGCAGTAACAACGAAAATCCTTCCTCGGTTGTCCTAGCAGTTACGTGTGTCTTCCACAACAAACTAATATGGAACACAATTCTGAAGCTGTTCTAGAAGCCACAATAACATTCCCAGTTGGATTTCACAATGGCCTTTTAAAAGTGTCTAAAAGAAAGCCATAAGACAAGGAACCTTTGGGAAAACCTTCAAGATAAATAGTTATATTTCACAAGCCTTTTAGAAAGGACGGATGTCGCAACTTGCCTTGGAAAAATAAAAGAGCCTGATGTCATACTAGTATTTTGTGTGTATGTGTGTGTGTATGTGTGTGTGTGTGTGTGTGTTCATGTACATGCAGCTGCACCTGTACTTATGTCCATGTTAAATGCTTCTTTTAGACAAAACAATAGCTGAAGTGCTGGACAATAATGAATCCGTCAAAAAAATAAAACACAAAACATAATCTGCACTACTATAGAAGGTGCTAGCTTTCCTGTCAGGCACATCAAAAGGGACAGGTACACAGTTCACTGGAAGGGGCATCATTTGTCAAAAATGTAAAAGCTCCTCCTAGGAGAATATACCAAGGTGTAGAATTAACATCCATGTTGAGCAGAGAGAGCTTGCTTGGGTTATGTCATGGCTGGTTACACTTCACATAGTCAAAGGCCCAGCAAAAATCAATAAATCAGGGACCAGTTTTATAATGTTCTTAACAGATTTCAAATGGAATATCCAAAACAGGGAGTTGGCGAGAGGGGCGGGAGTGTCATCCATTCCAAGTCTGGCCTGAAAGGCCCCTATCATGGAGCCAATACGGATAAACCAGTTGACCAAGATCTATTGGGAGCAAACAAGGCCACGCCTTGAGCTCGAGATCAGTGGGTTTTAGACAGTTGGTGCTGGTTAACAGCAGGGGGAGAAATCCTTTCTCATGGTGGCATGGAACCTAAATACCCACACCTTTCTCAGCACATTCAAATGACAGGTTAGTCACTTCCAAATCAGACATCATGGCAAATTTCAGAAGCTAAGTGTGAGTCTTATGAAGGCATTTCTTCAAGAGAATTTTTTTATTATATACTAAGGCACATCTAATCAGATTCCATGTAGTTTTATAAAATGCCTTTATGCAATACTTCACAAATAACAGCACATTATTTTACTGGTTGATTTTGTTTGTTTGTTTGTTTGTTTGTTTTAAAAAATATACCAAAGTCAGTGGGGAAGCACATCGTTAAAGTTCTAGCACTAGGAGGTGAAGGCAGGAATACTGTTATCTTAAGACCAGCCTGAATAACTTAGCAAACCTCTACTACATAGCAGGTTCTAGGTTAACCTCAGCTACACAGCAGGACCTTCTCTCTATCTCACATATACACAGTCTTAGGTAGGTAGGATTTCTATTGCTGTGAGAAGACACTATGACTGCAGCAAGTTTTATAAAGGAAATATTTTAACTGGGGCTGCCTTACAGTTTCAGAGGTTCAGTCCATTATCTTCATGGTGGGAAGCATGGCGGCGTACAGGCGGGCATGGTGTTGGAAAGGTAACTGAGAGTTCTACATCTAGATCCGCAGGCAACAGGAAGAGAACTGGATCGAATTTATGAGACCGCAAAGACCTTCCCCTAGGGACACACTTCCTCCAACAGAGCCACACCTTCTCCAACAAGGCCACACCTAGGGACCAAGTGTTCAAATACCTGAGTACAGGGGCCATTCCTATTCAAACATCTAGACACACACACACACACACACACACACACACACACACACATCCTCCCTTCTGTTTCAACAACAACAAAGATACCCAATAATCTTGACTGCAAAGGAGTGAGTCTCATCTGGAAGATGACTCAGCAGGAGAAGGCACAAGCTGCCAAGGATGATGATCTGAGTTCAGTCCTCAGAACTGCAGAGTAGAAGGAAACCACCAACTTCAACAGTGGCCACCTTACCTCCCATACATATAGGGCATGTGTATGCCCTTATACATACATACACATGTATACACACACACACATACATACATACAATGAAAAGGTTTTTTTAAAGACCATGAGTATCATCAACTTCAGGGCAAAAAAAGATATAAAATCAGTTATTAGTTTATCATATGATCTGCACATGTTCCATATAAAGATCAATGGTCCATATCAATCTTTCATGTCCTTGCCATTTAAGTACAGAATATAATCTATAAAATATAATGTATAAAATGCTGTTGAAACATAATCAAAATTAAGCATTACAGAGGATGGCTAAAGGAAGATTTAAAAAAATTAAAGATGACACATTTACTACCAAATAAGACAGAAAAGATGCCATGTCTACTTAGAACACAATTTACTACTGACGGTCCCTGCAGAGGTGCACAAGCTCTGAGCAGAGTTAATTCACTCAAGACTGTGGTGCAAGAGGGTCAGATTCTGTTGGCAGAAATTCCACTGCCAGAAAAACTGAATGTGGTTTAGAAGTGAGTGCCAAGGGCTATGAAGAGCCCGACTGTTCCTGCTCTGAGACTAAACACTCGGGAAGCTTAATGCACGAATGTGACAAGGAGAGGGCAAGGCTGAAGACACGCCCCACGAGCCAACCCAGAGTCGGCAGATGTGGCCTCCTCCACATCCTTCTTATCTGATGGAGCATAACTATTGTATGTTATAAATCAAATCCCAGAGTTGGCTGGTCCTGAGAACTCTACAGGAGAGAAACTGTGGAGAAGAAACATTGATGATAATAGCCTGTTGCCTGCTTGCTTTTGTCAGGGAGCAGCAGCACGTTTCTCTATGCAAACCAAGCCTGAAACTTTCCTGGGAATGCTCTGATAGCATGTAGACAAATAAATTCCCAACTGCTTAACAATGGTATTCCACAGAAGGTCACCAAAAGTTGGCTTTTTTTTTCTTTTTCTTTTAGTTAAAATCTGTCCAAAAATAGCTTCCTTAAGTCAGTACAGTTTTAATAAACCATTCAGATCATTTGATAACAGCGTAGTTACAGACTTCCCACGGAGGCTGTAGGGATGGCTCGGAGGTTCACAGTGCTTGCTGCCTTCAGGGCCCACACAGTGACGTTCTGTCTGTAACTCCAGTCCATGGGAGAGATGTCTGGTGACCTCTATAGGCACCAGGCACATGAGTGGTATACAGATATACATACAGGTAGTCCCTTAGAAAATTTAAAACCTAAATTATTCCCAGCACCCATGTAAAAAAACTAGGCACGTCCTGGTAGCCTGACACCTGGGTGTGGAGCTTCCTTGGAACCCCTTAACCAGGCAGCCTAGCTAACTTAGTGAGCTCCAGCAACTAGAGACACGCTGAAAACCAAGGTGACTCCTGACAACAGCAACTGAGGTTGACACACGTGTGCATACGTACTCATATACCCAGGCTCCTACAGATACACATCAGGGCGCACACCAACATATACATGCACACATATGCGTGTTTTACAATAATAAAAGTTTTAAATAATTAAATGAAGAAAGAGGTATCATTCCTCAGTTGAAAAAAAAGATCTTTTTAATAACTGACATTTTAAGGTAGCATGTAATTTCAACTTAACTAAGCAGTCAACACAAAATCCACTATAGAGGAAAAATTTATATGTACTTAATAGTAATTTATAGTAATATA
Organism: Apodemus agrarius; assembly: GCA_964023405.1. NCBI lineage: Eukaryota > Metazoa > Chordata > Mammalia > Rodentia > Muridae > Apodemus > Apodemus agrarius. The sequence continues at coordinate 33,194,828 of OZ030006.1, read as the reverse complement.
ATTAATACTTCAAACAAACAAACAACAACAACAAAAACTCTTCAAGGCAGGCGAGTCAGCTCGGTAAGTGTTTGGCTGGATGACTGAGGACCTGAGTCCCTGGAACCCCTGTCAAAGCTGAAAGCAGCAGAGTGTCTCTGTGCTCCCACACTCCTGCTGTGGGATGGGGGGTGGGAAAGAGAACTGCCTGGAAGTCTTAGGACTAGCTAGCCCAGAGCATGCAGCCTGACAGGAACAATATTCTCCCCTAAGAAGAGCAAAGGTGAAGCCGTACTTTCCTAAAAGGTATCTTCAAACTAGCATCCATGTACTCTGTACACACCACAAATGTGTGTACACATTCACATGATAATAACAAGATAAACATAAATTCAAAAAAACACTGTTTAAAATTTCAGAGAAATATCTTGCAGATTAATTTAAGAAGAGGAATATAAAACAATATTGCTATATGACCAAAATTGCTAAATCATTAAAATTATGATAAAAATGATCATAAAATAAATGGCATAAGTTTATATAACCCATTGAAAATATAGTAAAATATTAGCAAATATTAGCCTCAGTGTTTAAGATTGCATGAAGCAAGTTCTATGAAAATACTGAGAAACCAATAAAATACTGGCTAGATTCTCCAGGACATTTTTTACCTTTGTAAATACTTTAAACTATTAAATTATTATAGAACAAATGAAAATTTAAGATTTTTCTATATTATAGCTTATAATTACCAGATATGATTCATAAATATTCTTCTAAATATTTTAGAGAATTAAAAGCATTTATAGATAATCTGTAAGATATATAATCTCAATAGTAATAGACAAAAATTAAATCACCTGGAATCATGTGCTCTGTGATTCATTGATTTCCCTTCAGGAGCCATATTAGACATATAAATAAATACATATAACAAAACCACACTAACTATATTATCTTTATAGCTGCAGTTTCCTGTTTCAAAGATAAATGATTGAAAGTGAAATTACTGAGACAAAGAAAATCAACTCTGCTAAAGTCTAGTGCATACTGTCAACCTAATCTCCTCGAAAGACTCTACGAAATGTGCATTCCCAGCAAACAGCATCAGCAGCACGAACACAGCATCTTATCCAGTCACCTGATTTTCCTGTCTGTCACTCAGTGCAGCTCCTCTCTCCTAAGGTAGCTTTCTTTTTCTGCTACCCAGCTCTGGAGAATACAAAACAACAACAATAACAATACAACATATAATTCCCAGTGCCTCTGCTATGTCCCCTAATTCTATCCCTATTTCTATGCAAGCCACTTTTCTTCTATCTCTCTATTAACCACTATGACCAATATTGCCTTCTTTACTTGCTGACCAACTATTTTCTAGAGACCAAAGATGGTAGCTTAGTCTATTTTATGTATGTATTATGGTTAATATAATATCTATTTTATGATAGTATGCTTTAACAGAATACTGGTGACCAGGTAATGTATAAAGAATGGGGGTCTACTTATGACTACAAAGACCAGAAAGGCTCAGGTTGAGGAGCTGACATATACTCTGGGCCAATTTGATGCGCTGTCCCTAACAGAGAGATGAAAAAGGAAATGCCAGGAAGAAAAATTCATCATTTGATAGATATGGCAGTGTAGTTTACATAACTAAACACCTGAGGCCAGGTAGTTTATTAAGAAAAAAAATAGGTGCACTGATCTTAACATTTCAGAAGGTTAAAGTCTTTGATGGGGGCATTTCATCAGTTTGGTGTATAATAAGGGCCTCTATCACAGTGTGGAGGAAGATTTTATGGTAGCAGTTCATGTGAAAGCAGTCACAAGAACACGTGTAAGAGAAGAGACACACGGTGGCAGAAGGAAACAAGAAAGCAGAAAAAGCCAAATTTTCTTTATGATAATTTGTTCTCACAGTAAATAATCAGAGCAAGCACCGTGAAAGGTAAGCTTTACTCCTCTCTGGAGGAGGGGCCTTGACCCAATCAATCCCCTTCATTAGGCCTCCTAAAGAGTCACTAGCTCTCAGCCTTGGAATCAAGCCTTTCAGCACACAGATCTTTAAAATGTGTCCAAGCTGGAGGCTGGAAAGATGGCTCAGCAGTTAGGGCACTGGCTGCTCTACAGAGGACCACTTCAATATCCAACACCCACACAGCAGGTCACAGCTGTCTGGAACCCCAGTCCCAAGGGACCTGACGACCTCTTGTCATTGGCAGGCACCACTAGCATGTGGTGCACAGTCATAAAAGAAGGTGAAACATACCCACATTTAAAGAAAACTTTAAAATATGTCTAAGCTATAATTAGAAACCCATTTCTATGATCTACTCCAAACAATCACATCATTAATTCATCCTTGAGGACAAAACCTCTCTGATCTAATTGTCTAGTATCACTGGCAACTAGATTTCCAATAAAAGAACTAGGAGCTAAACTGAGAGCATAGAGATAACGATGTTATGAGAGATATCAGACTAGAAAACAGAGTTTTCTTCCTCAGAACAGATGTCCAAGGATGCAGAAGAACAGCTGTCAATGTAGGGTTGTATCATGGAGGTCTCAACTATATATATCACAGCGGTTCTCAACTTTCCTAATGTGACCTTTAACACAGTTCCTCAGTGTGTGGTGATGCCCAACCATATTATTATTTTCATTGCTATTTCATAACTGAAACTTTGCTAGTTATATATTATAAAGCAAATATCTGATATTTCCAATGGTTTTAGCCGCTCCTGTGAGAGGGGTCTGAGGGAGGTGGGAACCACTGTGCACCAAGTCCTAAAGCTCAGCTAGTCTGTTCTCAGTCAAACCCCTGACTCTACCTGTCTCTCATGTTTTGTTATGGTTTTAAGTTTTCCTCTCTATGATTTTAAGAAAAATTTAGTAAAAAGTTTAATAAGGGACAAGCTGGAACTACTAGTCAAGATAAATTGATATACTGCCAATATACGGATTTATTGCTGTCCTGAAAAAGAATTCAGTATATATACATATACATACACACAAATATACAAATACATGTGTGTGTGTGTGTGTGTGTGTGTGTGTGTGTCTATTTCAGTACCATCAAGGTATTCTAACAGAGACTAGGGAAACTGAAGAATCTTTCAATCTTTTTAAATATACAAAAGAATATCAGTAAATTAACCCTTTAAGAAATAAAAGCCCCATTCCCTCCCCCATTCATCAGGGGAGGCATCTCACCCAGGAAGAAGACCTAAAATATGTAAGATGGGAAAGAAAATAAACAGCAGAAGGCCCATCTTTGCCTCTCCAATGCAATCTCTAAACACAGTGAATGCTATCAGGTATTCACAAATGTGCAGAACATTATGAAATTCTCTTACACTTTAATAGTAACTATCACATTAAAAAAATTATGTAATTGACGATTCTAGTTTAAAATTTCAATTAGTGTTCAATTTATTTCCTTATTTGTTTTGTTGTTTTTTAGAGGTCTGCTCTATTTTCTACTTATATCTTTTCAATATATTTCAATGTGTAGGTTAGAAAACAGTTTATAAAATCAAGACCATAATACAAATGTCTGAAGAGAAGCACATCTGCATGAGTCAGCACTGGCTGGTGTAAGTGGCCTCCATTTGAGCCATGCCGACGCGAGTCTGCCTAGCGTTGCTTGCCAAGTTAATGTTGCTTTTCTCTAAAGCAACTGGAGAATTTTAGAATGAAAAGCCTGAAATCCCAATCCTTGTTTGTCCCAGAACTGTAGAAGATCACATTTCCTCAGTTTGGCATTGCCTCTCCCTGGCTTCAGGAAGGTGCATACAAACCAGGGCTTGAGAAATACCAATTATACCACACTCAACTGTATGTGCTTCAAGGTCCTGTAACCTTGGAGACCGAAAAGGAGTTGAGAGAAACTGCATACCTTTAAGGCATGGAAAGCATTTAAGTATAGTGGAACTGAGAATATTAAAATGTATTTAGACACATTAGCATATTTTTATAACAGGTATAAACCATAATTAAATTTCTATGGTGATATATTTAACCCAGCTTTAACAACGAAAAGGCAAAAAAGACATTTCACAATGGAGAGAGCATTTCTACTATAACTGGTTGAAGTGTAATTTTGGCAATTTTTCCTAATTAGGTAGCTCTATTTTATATTTACCAGATATCTCTTAGCAAGCATATATGTGTGTGTGTGTATGTGTGTGTGTGTGTGTGTGTGTGTGTGTGTGTGTGTGTGTATATGTTTTCATTTACTTTGAATACCTATCAAGCTGAAAATTAGCCGGGCGTGGTGGCGCACGCCTGTAATCCCAGCACTTGGGAGGCAGAGGCAGGCGGATTTCTGAGTTCAAGGCCAGCCTGGTCTACAGAGTGAGTTCCAGGACAGCCAGGGCTACACAGAGAAACCCTGTCTCGAAAACAACAACAACAACAACAACAACAACAACAAAAAATGCTGAAAATTATCCCTAAGATTCCTTTAGCCTTAAAAACTATTATATATTTTTTAATATAATAGGCTCGGCACACGCCTTTTAATCCCAGCACTTAGGAGGCAGAGGAAGGTGGATTTCTGAGTTCGAGGCCAGCCTGGTCTACAGAGTGAGTTCCAGGACAGCCAAGGCTACACAGAGAAAACCTGTCTCCAAAAACAAAACAAAAAAATAAAAAAAAACAAAAAACAAAAAGGAGAAACATTAAAATGTATAGCTCAATTTATAATGAAATACTTAATATTTTAAAATAAAATATTTATCTAAAAACTTCAATATATTATGATATTTTGAGAATCATTAGTGTATAATGTATATAATTCAAGTACAACTGTGATAATTTTAACTTAAAAACAAAGAAGCAAACAAAGCCAGAGTCTGTTCTTAAGTTTCCCTCAGAGAGCCCTAGAGTGAAGGCTTAGGAATATCACAGGTAAGAACCCAGCCTCCCGCACAGCTCCCCGGCAGCTCAGGTCCTGCAGGCACGGCCTTGCAGGGAATACTACACTCCTCAACACCACATTCCTCTTCCACTTTCCAGATCCAAGTGTTTTCCTTTAACATGTGTTCTGACCCTGATGTACTGCCTCATAACACACCAGACGCAACATGCTAGCCCAGCATGGACTGATCCTTCCAAAACTGTGAGCCTAAAAACCTTTCCTTTCCAAAAACTGAGTTCTCTGGTACCTGTTAACCGGAACGAAGAGCGGTCTCACAGAATGCACAGCACGACTGGCTTATAAAGCAAACTAGCATCTAGAATATAGTTCTTGGCATTTTTTAGGGTAGCAGATATTTGAGAATCTGAGGCTACTAGTACCAACTCTCTTCCCATAAAATTAGAATATAGTTTCAGAGTCTTTCCAGACTGATATACAATAATAACTACCGAAACCACTGACTGTCACAGTTATCAATTTCTTCAAGTGATCTTTCACCAAACTATTTAAGGCTTCAGTTTTCCTTTGGTGCTGCCAAGCATATTTTTCAGCTTGTGATCATAATGTATCTGAAAACGGCAGGCTCCAGAAATATAACGAAGTCAGTCCATAAGTTTGGAGTTTAACCCTTTGACTTAGAATTCCAAAACTTTTTTACAATGATTCCTGTAAATCACTGACTCAGCATAGTAAACAAATCATTAACAATGATGTGTATATGCCACGAAAGTACATAACATTCCTGATGAAAAGAACAGCTGTATGAATTTTATTTATTTAGTGAGTGGTCTGCTGCATAGACATCCTCAGGCCAGAAGAGGGCACTAGATCCCCTTATAGATGATTGTGAGCCACCATATAGTTGTTGAGAATTGAACTCAGGATCTCTGGAAGAGCAGCCAGTGCTTTTAACTGCTGAGCCACCAAGCCATATACTTTCTAGGCAAGGGCTTTGTCACAACCTACACTCTTTCCAACTGATTGTCAAGGTCTGGTGGCCATTTTCAATTCTTTAGTCATGTTTTTCTGCTCAATGCAGACTCTGAGCTTTCAGTGGATTTGAGCAGTGATCATATTATAAGCAGGGAGGCCTTCCAGTCTGGTCTAAGATCAGGAAACACGTGTTCCCTCCCAAGTTCATGTTGAACTAGAATAATGCCACAGTATTATGAAATAGTATTTTTAAGAAGAGATTTACCAGGAGGTTTTAAGTCTCAAGAATGGATTAATGTCATTATCACAACACCAACGTATTATGAGACTAGATTCCTTACATAAAGATAAATTCAGGTCTTCTTACTATTTTGCTGACGTCTCTCTGTCTTCCTACCAGGATAACACAGCAAGAAGCCCCTTATCTAATGCCAGGCCCTTGATCTCCTGTTTTCCAGCATCCAGTTAAGGGAGGCAATAGATTTCTATTCATTATCAATCACTAAGTCTGTGGTATATCACACACTGGTAAAGCTGCTACAACTTTCTTTCCAGTTTTGCATAAATGGCTAAGGATAACCCTAAACTGATCAGAATTAAGGAACAAATTAAAATTTTTGTTCAGATACTTCCCCCATAGTTTCATTTTACCCAACAATATAATGAGGCAATCATGAAACTTCCACATTTCATAGACAAGAAAAATAAGACTGAAATGACAGCTTGATTGAAATAACAAAGCATTAAATGACAGAACTTAAAGAGAATCTCAAGTTACTATGGTTTCCAGTTAAGTGCCTGTATTAGTTTGGGCTTAGTTTACCTAAAATGACAAAAATAAAGCAGTGATTTACACAGAATGGAAACATTCATGTTCCAATAATGGATGCTCAAAGGGAAGTCTCACAGGACCATCTGACAGGACCGCAGTCTTCAAGGGCCCAGCTCCACCTGGCATACTCTTCAGTCATCTCCACAACACACCTAGGTTTTATGGACATGATCGCAGCTAGAGGTCTCCCAACTTACCCAGTCCACAATCCAGCAAGATGGAAGGGTTGGGCAAGGGAGGAAGGGAGGAAGGGAGAGAAGAAAGGAAATGAATACAACAACTACACTTTTATTTTAATTTTGTTATTATTTGTTATTTATTTGTTTTATTGAGACAGAATATATCTACTGTGTGGATCCGGTTCGGGAGCTCACGGGATCCCCCTGTCTCTGCCTCCCCAGTGCTGGGAGTAAAGCCCTCTGCCATCATGGCTAGCCCAAGTAGGGTTTTAAAGTCTCCTAGAATCTACAAAGGAATAACTCACACCTAAATGCAAAATAGCCACAGGGCTAGAAAAGGATTGGAAGAAAGGAAATGAATTTAACTAGTGTTTCTTGCCTTGTACCATATTAAAACTAAAGGATAGGAAAATGTTCAACTCCAGGTATTTGCTACACAATGTACACCCCCACATTGTGTGACTGTTGTTTCGCTGGCTTATGTGTCCCCCTAACGTGCACAAAAACAGAAATATGTTCAAGGTACTAATACTGTGTATAATTTTGAATAGTTCTTGGTCTGCACAGAATGACAGAAGTTAACTTTTTTTAAAAGCTATTATTAAATTTGAAATTTAAAGAAATTAAATCACAGATGCTTTAAAATGAACTGAAAGTCCCTTACAGCATGGGAGATACAATTCTAAATGTCTCAGCCCATCACAAACTGCCCTTCCAGACCAGCTTATCCTCAGTGACCCTGATATACTCTCTCCAGCTAAACAGCAACTTTTCAATGGCCCTAATTAGACCTTTGCATGTCCTGCCTTACCTAAAAATGCTTTGTTCTCCCACCAACACCTCAGAAAAGAACGATTTCAGCAACTCAAACATTGCCACCCCTAAAATACTGCCCCTTCCCATGAAGCTTAGAAGGATGTCATACTTCTGGCTTTAGTTATAAAATTCTGTTCCTTAAACTTAAGTTAGGGCTACTTATCAGCAGCTCTCTAGCAAACAGTGGAGTGTCTGAGTCAGAGAAGGAACTCAGATCCCATCAGGTTCCTCAGATGTTTAAAAATCTTATAAATAATGTGGTATTTGTATGTAGCCTACACATATCATCATAGTGTACTTTTAATCACCTTTATACCATTTACACTATATTATAAAATCTAATGCAATTTAACACAAAACAATTGTTATCCAATATATTTTAAGGAATAATCAAAAGGGGAAAATTCCTGTTCATGTTTAGCATAGACATATTTTTCCTTCATATTTTTGACAGCTGATTAAATAATCTACAAATGGAATCTGTGGAATCTGCAGATAAAGAAAGCCAATTGTGTTCTGAAGATTATCAGAAAGTCATTTAGGTCTTCAAATCCTACTTGAATTTCTTTGATGAAATGCTTGGACCTTTTCCTTAGTCTCTTCTTTATTTCCTCAACAGATAAGACAAGCATAAAACTAAAGTAGAAACTACCACAGTTTTTCTAGTTAGTCTCAGCTAGTAAACCCTGTAAGAAACGTGTGGAGGAAACTCATAATGTGCATACTAGCATTCCCCTACTGAAGAAGCATCTCTAAGAACATACTATCACAGCACCCCAGCCAACTCTCCATCTCTACAGCTATACTAGAAATATGATTGGTTTTAGACAAAAATGAAAATAAATCTCAGATATTACTCTGAAATGTCTGTCAAAAAAAAAAACTCACCTAAAGACAAGAGAGGTAAACTACACAAAAAAGTCACAGAACACTGAGAATATGCACTTAAGTAACCAGTTTAACAAAATGCCATGTGATCCAGAGGTTTAAAAAAAAAACAACAAAAACCCTGTTTCCAAATTAATTACATGTATAGATGGACTTCACTTATTAGAAATATGCTGCTTTCTGTTCCTTCCTAGAAATTTGGTTAGCCAAAATGTTTGTGGTCTTGATTCCTTTTTGTTATTTATGGTTCAAGTGAAGTAGAAGAGAAAGTGTAACGTCATTATTTATGAGGTCTTTAGAAGTGTCTTAACATATTATTTGATAGTGTACAATTTTTAAATTATGAAACAAACATGAACTATAGTATTCCTTAGCCCTGCATATCCTCTGGGCTCATCTACAGGGGGAAAATTGCTACCCCTAGTAGTTCAACCACACACACAGCCCCCATTTACTTTGGAATTTAAAGGTCAAGAGTTAAAATATAGAGAGATCATTACTTTAGTTAAATATATTTGAGCTTTTCTGGTTATAACTATATAAGGACAAGAACAAATTACTTTTTAAATCCATGAATACTTTTTTATATCTGTGCATTTGTTTTGTAAGAACAAGAGTTAAAACAGGAAGCATATAATAAAAACCTATTTAGTTTTGCTGTTAAAATTAAAGCCTTTGGCTCCACATAGAATTAAAGTTACTTACTATCTCCCATTTCATGTACACAGCTAACTTTTCATTAAAAAAAAAGAAAGAGGAAAACATAGAGATGAAAAAAGTCTTTTAAAAGTACTAAACAAAAATAAAATAGGCTTACTGAAGTATACGTGCATGCTTTAATTCCCAGAATAAGGACTATAATAGGGGGAAACTAAGATGCACACTTCAATACCAAATACTTAAAGGTGAAATCCAAGCTACTATGAATTACTAAAATAGTTTTAATTAAAAGGAACCTGAGAGTTCTTGCGCCCGACTTTAAGTGTCTTCACATACTGCAGAACAAGAGATCTCAGCTGTACTGCTGTTACAGTTTGCCCGCCCAATTTCATTCTCCCTCCTCTGAAGTTATATTCAATATTTGGTCAACAATATTAATGGAGGCAAGAATAATCTACATTACTTCTTTTCATTTTATATTCTATTTTTGCTTTAACATAATAAGCTAATGCATGCCTTTGTCTTGGTATCGGATGGAATTATCTACCAACATCTAGGCCAAACCCTCTCCTAATTTAAAATAACTATGAGGTTGCACATTACATTAGTAAATTTGTAATCAACTTAAAGATAATGTGTTAAAAGCACAATTAAATGTGTCGTAACAGAAGAAGGCCTTGGTAATTACACACAGTGCCGTGCTTGCTAGCTTTTAGAACAGTAGCACAAGACTGTGAAAAATCGCCACCCAGCGATGCAAAGGGAAACTGCAATTTGTTTTTGTGTAAACTGAGCACCCTGGAGGATTACTTCAGCTTCATTACAGAATGAGCCCTTGCCTTCTTCTGTGAATACAAACTGGTTACACAAGGGGAAGCATGTTTTCCTACTAACCCCACCCCTCACTTGATGCTTGTTCTACATGCTCTACAATCACAAAGGGCAAAAGCTTTAGAAATCTTAGTAAAGACAAAGGCTTCCCATAAACATGAACTAATTAGTTGTCTATGACTACTCTAGATATTCCTGTTATCAAGTAAGGAGCCTTGGTAGTGCCTGGACCTGAAATTTCCAGTGAACATCAAGCAGGAGTACTAGCCTAAAGGAGAAGGTATTTTCAGATGGAAAACAGAAGGAGCGGGCGCCATTTTCAGATTTAACAGTGTAACTGACTCTGGTCTTTTTAGAAACTGGTTATACAGGCTAGTAAGGAGATACTCTAACCAATTCTAAACAGTCCATATTGGCAGGGAATTGTTTCTTAGTCATATACTTTATCATTGAGAAGCCAGATAAGAAAACAAAACCAACCATTCTTTGTTCTGGTTCTTTGCTAATTTAGAAATCTTATGTGAACACACATGGGAAGGTTTTAGTGAAACTGTACCCTTGGGTCCAGGTCCCCAGCAGGTGGTACTGTTTGGGGAAGTCATGGACAGTTAGGACCTGCCACCTGGCAGGAGGGAGTCCTGTGGGCTGCGCTCACAGCTTCAGCTGCCTTCCAGCCGTCTCTCCTGGCTCCCTGTCTGATCCCTCAGCTTCATGGCCTGGCCTCAGGCTGTTATGGACATCTAGTCATCTATAGCCCAAATGAACTTTTTCATATAAGTTGCTTTTGGCTGTGGTATTTTCTCACAGCAACAGAAAAGTAACTAGTACATATGTGAGCATGGTACCATTGTAGCGGCTATTCCTGGTTGTCAACTTGACTACATCTGGAATGAACTACAATCTAGAATTGGAAGGCTCACCTATGATCCTAATCTGGAGGCTCAGAGATATAAGTTTCTGACCTGGACTTAGCAAGGAGATCTTGAAGCATAGTGGCTATGGATTCCAGTTCAAGATCATCTGGGATTAAAGGCATGGAGACACACACCTTTAATCCCAGATTATGGCTATGAATTCCAGTTCAAGATCATCTGGGATTAAAAGCATGGAGACACACACCTTTAATCTGGGCTACACCCTCTACTGGAGACATATATATAGACATTGAAAGAAGGAAGACTCATTCTTCCTTGCCGGCTTGCCTCGTGGGACTGAGCAACTGCAAGATCCTTGGACTTCCATCCACAGCTGCTGCTGACTATTGTTGGGGAGTTGGACTACAGACTGTAAGTCATCGACAAATTCCCTAACTACATAGAGACTGCCCATACGTTCTGTGACTCTAGAGAACCCAGACTAATACAGAAGTACTTCTGTCTTAGTTAGGGTTTTACTGCTGTGAACAGACACCATGACCAATACAAGTTTTATAAAAGACAACATTTAATTGGGGTTGGCTTACAGGTTTAGAGGTTCAGTCCATTGTCATCAAGGCAGAAACATGGCAGCATCCAGGCAGGCATGGTACAGGAGGAGCTGACAGTTCTACATCTTCATCTGAAGGCTGCTAGTAGAGGACTGACTTCCAGGCAGCCAGGGTGAGGGTCTTAAGCCCACACACACAGTGACACACCTACTCCAACAAGGCCACATCTCCTAATAAGGTCACTTCCTGGGCCAATCATATACAAACCATCACATTCCACTCCCTGGAGTCCCTTTAATACTCAAATCATATATTTTGTACTTTTCCTTCCTCAGCTTACTATGTTTGTTCAAAATTCTCTTCATCAGCCTTAACCAGAGAACAAAGTCTTTGTTGGGCTTTTTTGAGACTTCCTTTGCAGATGCAATTAATATAAACCTCTTTACCTTAGCCCTAGGCAGTCTCTTCAGACAATGGCAAAAAGCAGCCATGTTCTTTACCAAAACATCACAAAAACAGTCTCTCAGCCACATATTAAAGTTCTTCTCCATTGAAACCTCTTGGGCTGTCAGGCCTACACAGTTAAAATGACCCTCAGCACCACTGTCTTCCATATTCCTACTAGTCTGGCCCACTTAAAGAATTCCGTGGCTTTCCTAATCCAAAGTCCCAAAATCTACATTCTTCCAAACAAAAGCATGGTCAGGCCTATCACAGCAATACCTCAGTCCCTGGTACCAACTTCTGTATTAGTCTGGGTTCTCTAGAGTCACAGAACGTATGGGCAGTCTCTATGTAGTTAGGGAATTTGTCGATGACTTACAGTCTGTAGTCCAACTCCCCAACAATAGTCAGCAGCAGCTGTGGATGGAAGTCCAAGGATCTAGCAGTTGCTCAGTCCCACGAGGCAAGCCGGCAAGGAAGAATCAGTCTTCCTTCTTTCAATGTGTGTATGTATATATATATATATATATATATATATATATACACACACACATTCATATACACACACATATATATATGTCTCCAGTAGAGGTTGTAGCCCAGATTAAAGGTGTGTGTCTCCATGCCTTTAATCCCAGATGATCTTGAACTGGAACCCATAGCCATAATCTGGGATTAAAGGTGTGTCTCCATGCCTTTAATCCCAGATGATCTTGAACTGGAATCCATAGCCACCATGCTTCAAGATCTCCTTGCTAAGTCCAGGTCAGAAACTTATATCTTTGAGCCTCCAGATTAGGATCATAGGTGAGCCTTCCAATTCTAGATTGTAGTTCATTCCAGATATAGTCAAGTTGACAACCAGGAATAGCCGCTACAAAAGTTTTAAAATATTTCAGTTATTTAAAATATCAGACAGTAAACAGTAACATAGCCAAATTAGGAGCCAAACTTAATGAACAGTAATACAATGCCAAATTCTCCTTTATTTAAAAGAAAACATTCTCATGTTTAAAAGGTAAAGTACACAATTTCATGTTTTCAGGGTTTTTTGTTTGTTTGTTTGTTTGTTTTCCTTAAACTATTAAAAGGCTAGCCTGGTTCCACAACAGGCTTCAAACTGGCAATTCAGGAGAGGAGGCCTAAGAACAGAGCATGTCCAGGCAAGCTCAGGCAAGTCAGTCACCAGAAAAACCCCAGGCTTCAGGCAGCTGGTCAGAAACTGCCCAGCACCTGGCCTGAGGCAAGGATAATGGGTCCACAGCAGTTTCCAGACTTCCCCAGCAATAGTTTCCAGAATTCCCCAGCAACAGTTTCCAGATCTCCCCAGCAACAGTTTCCAGATCTCCCCAGCAAGTTTCCAGCCCGCACTAGGTTCTGGCATGTCCCTCGAGATGGAGAGAGACAAAGGCTCCCTACCCCAGACTTCCCCTAATGTGCTTTAAACCCCTCACTTTGGAATCTCCATCTCGGGTTGAGAGACCCCAGCATGCTGGATTTCTGTAGAATAAAGCACTGTTTGCGTTTAAATACTATTTGCGTCTGGGGTATCATTCTCTGGTGAAATCTAGACCCTTACACTATCACTAATAATGGCTTACATTAAAACTGAGGACACTTCTTCCAGCTCTCTGACATGTGCGGAACATTAGCAATATCTACAGTCACCATATTGTCAATAGTGCGTCAAAACTTCATATGCCTCATCTTTTCCGTCAACTAAACAGTTTAAGAAATGAAATGCTGACAGTGTAGCATCTTAAAACTGCAACAGTTACAGAGACTAAAAAGACAGGCTCTGGCATCTGATTACCCAGGTTAATTCCAAATTTGCTTCATGCAAGACAAAGAACCTGGACAATTAAGTACTCTGTACATGGTGATGGTACCACATTACTAAAGGATATTCTAAGTATTTTGTGTGCATTCATTCATTCAGTCCCATACTAACCCCACTGAGTAATTGCTGTGTGACACCTGGGACTGATAAATAACTTCTTAAAGCTGGAGACCCTAATAGGTTGTCAACCCATGTAGACTCAGCATTCATATCTCTACTTAACTGTAACCTGTGCGGTGCCCCTGAGGGAGGTGTGAGACGACGTGGCAGAGAACTGAGGCAGGAAACGAGAGCAGATACCACGCTGCCTGATAGCATCAAACTTCAAGAAAGCTTACAGAGCCCACAGAACACCAAGTATACGAAGATTTTCATTGTTGTTTTGATGTTATTTTTCCTTCAATAAAAATCAGTGAAACTGAACACTTCTCATTTAAAACCAAACTCAGTTAACCAGACACAAGTCCCAGCTGACAGTTCCTGAGAAACATGGAGGCCTGGGCTGATACCTGTTGAGTCATTTGAACAATTTTGATCATTATCAACTGTACTACATATTTTATTGTTCATCTAGGATTATGACAGAATTGATTCTTCTTCTTAAGTGTCAAACTTCTAGACATACGGTCCCGGGGACAACATCAATCATGCTCAGTCCAAGATGGTCTTGCTCACAACACAACATGTCAGCTTTTGAGAAAACATACCATTAGAGTGGGGATAGAGCAGGCAGAACAGCTGGTACCCAGCATATTAGCGTAATTAAAGTCTTGGAAATTCCCTCGTGAAAAAGCAAATCTGGAAGCCTGTGAGACTTCTGAGTCTCAGTCAAAGATGCTTCTAATGCCAGTCTTCCTAAGACTAGGAAAGGCAGGCCACACCAGATGGACTTTACCTGCTAAGGCAGGTGCAAAGCAGACACCTACTAGGGCAGCTATAAGATAAACAATGAAACATCTGGACAAGGCTACATGGTAACAGAGATTGTACAAAAAGGAGAGCCACTTCACCCATGGATGGGTCTTGTCTCTGATATCCATGCTGGCAACTGAAGGGAGAGATGTGGAAAGATACATAAACAGCTCTAGGAACTGTGACCTCGAAGCTGCAGAAAGCCACTGTCATGTTCTTTAAATGAGTGCATGGTGAAAGAGAATAATGCTATTTCTAAGTGTACATAGACAAACAAACAAACAAACAAACCTGAGCAAAGTTCTTTATATAATTCTTACCTTTATAGATATTTTTAAAATAGAAATTCAGAACAGTGGTTGGAAAGCCAAACTCAGCTGGAATAAACTCCCGTGAGAAGAGTATATTGCCAAACTCCAAAAGGCAATAGTTTCCAAGAGGTCTAAAGGGCAAAAGCAACAAAAACCTACCAAGAAACTCTCACTGGGGCCGACAAAGCCTTGCTGGCACAAACTCCTGACACTGCAACAGAGAAGGGTCAGAGAAACAGCCTCACACAACTTACTCTGATATTAAAAGATACAGTTTAGAATACAATTGTACCATTACCAATGAATTTTTTAAATGACTCATCAAGTTAGGATTTTGCTTTTTAAAGACTCACCTAAGAGGACAAATCCATCTGCTTCTGGTTCTGGCACAGAGGGCTTTTTGGATTCTGCCGGCTTTCGGAAGAAGTGAAACATGGCTGTCTGCTGCTATCTGAAACAGACATTGAGGATGAGGTCAGCTTGGATGGGACCGACATTCCTGCTCTTCTCAGTACGGAGTTGTCACAAAGGTGGCACAACAACGCCCTGGTCGAGGATGCTCTGGCCAGATGAGAAGCATCAAACTTTCTCCAGATAGCAAAGGACAGAAGCTGTAAAGCTAGACATATCTGTTTACAGTCGAAAATCTGTGCCCCAAGTCCTCAACCTCTTTCAATTTCTAAGATTCAGAAAAACACATAAGAAAACACTCCATGAAAGACTGAAATCAACTAATAACACCTGAATCTAGAGAATTTCACAAACCACAGAAGAAACATTAGTTTGAGGGGAGGAAAAAAAAAAGACTTGTCTAGGCTTTTTTTCTGCCATATCTAGCTGAAACTTCATACAGCAAAAACCACTTACAGAGAGAGGGAAGGAAGGCGCTGCAGACAGTGCCCCTTACCAGTCGCAGACAATGCACTGAGCCCATTGCACACCACTGCCAACCCCAAACTCCCAACTTGGTGCTGATGCCCTGCCCTGACCCCCATCTTTGCGTAGTCCTGAAGAATGAAAACCCTTAAAAAACAATTGGGAAAGAAACCACAGAAACCGAAGGGTGCCAAGGTGCTGGCAAGGCCGCTGCCTCAGGCGTGCTGAGCAAAAGACGAGTCCTAAGGGCTGTGAGGGCAGAAAGCATAGTTTTCATAAGCTCCAGCCCTAACATTTAACCCGAGGAAAGGTCCTGTGATGCCGAGAAGCGTCCTAGGATTTGTGCAGGTTTTCACGACCAGAACTGCAGATCCAGGAAGGACACTGAGGACAATATAAATAAACGGTGAAGGAGCCTAGCTGTTGACCCAAGACAGTTCCCACTTTCACTTTCTCCTCTTCCCTCCCTCCGTCCCTCAGTCCCTCCGTCCCTCCCTCCTTCTCTTCCTTCCACTGGCCTGGAACCTTTGTAGATCAGCCTGGTTTTGAACTCAAGAGATCTACCTTCCTGCTTCTGTTAGCCCCTATTCCCCAGAGCCCAGAGATAAGAATTCAAATATGCGCCACCACACCTAGCAGATTTCTCTTTTTAAAAGGATTAAAAATTGGAAAGGATAAAAGGATATATATACGTATGTATATACGTATATATATATATATGTATATATATACATATATATATATCAATAAGCAAATTTTACCATTGCAAATCGGAGAAAAAACATAATTTATTCTTAAAAATTTATTATTTTCTAACTACAATAGTGTTCCTGGCTAAGTTAGAAATATACCCTCCTACTAGCTAGACATAGGATCTCAGAGCTACACGGAGACTGACTTCACCTTCTCAAGCCAAAACTGGAAAAAGAAACAGCAAATCACATCAGTATTCATTATTGGCATATTTGGGTATTAAATATTTTAGTTCACAATTTTTAAGAAAATCATCTCAAAGTTTTAAACCAACTTATGTTTGGGGCAGGTCATCTCTGTGCACAAAAGTAAACACATTTCTTTATGCATTCAACACAACAAAAACATAAAAGGAAGTGTATTCACTTAATAATACACACAGACCACATCCATCAGGTACGCCAGATGCCAGGCAAGACATTTCACAGCTCTGAAGTTGAGGGAATGATAGAGGGCCTAATATAATTGTTTTTTCATATTACACTGAGGATTTCTTTTTAAGTAACATCACCCATAACAGAAAAGATTAAGACATAAAAAATACTTTTCTCAAGTTTATTGTCTGTTTAATCTCACTAGCTAATGTAAATATAACGAAGTGAAATTTCTGCATGACTGAAATATAGCAGCCACTTTACTATAGAAGATATATATGTATATTTATAAACATATTTTATTCTTCATGCTTGTGCCAGAAAATTCAATAAATAGTGAATTTCATACTACTGACAAATTAAATCCTAAATAATATGTAATCCTCCATTTCCATCTG
Organism: Apodemus agrarius; assembly: GCA_964023405.1. Classification (NCBI taxonomy): domain Eukaryota; kingdom Metazoa; phylum Chordata; class Mammalia; order Rodentia; family Muridae; genus Apodemus; species Apodemus agrarius. Next base: position 33,177,452 of record OZ030006.1, on the reverse strand, counting down.
ACAGATTATGAAATGCATGATTATGACATAAAATATAAATGTAGACGAACATTTACTAATTTCTATTGAGAATTACAAAATAGAGTAGGGCTGTGCTTTATGCTTTTTGTAGTTTTAATCTAAGACAAGAATTCGTTAAATGGCATAAATCATTTCTCAAAGACTGCTAAAAATTCTAAGAGCTCTGGCAGTGTGCTCTGTATGCCATCTGACGGGTAGGGCACCAATACAAATGGAAGGAGAAGGAAAGTCTTTTCTTTTCTTTAGAAGAACCAATAAGAATTAGGGTGTGTACAGGACAACAAAGGAATTAACTTCACTAGAATCAAGAAAATATGTGGATAAGCCACAGAAATCAAGACTGCAGAAGAGTAAAGAAAAATTATTTAAAAGGCTGAAAAGTCAAAAATACTCAAATATACAGAGCAGCATAACAAGATTTGTTCAAATACTCTAGAAGAGTCTTGTACAAAGATTAATTTTTTTAAAAAATGTTATAGAGGTTAAGTGTGATAACCAGAATTAAGACTGGAAATATCTGGGGAAAGGGGGGTTATTTAATAACTCAGTTATTCACCTCTACAAAAAGAGTAAAAAAAAAAAAAAAGGACTGGAATTTCACTCCTTTGAGAACAAGGAGACTGATAAGTTGAGTAAGAAAAATAGGAAAGGAATGCTTAAGAGAAGAAAAGCAGTGTGAGAAGATCCCATAATGAGATCTACTCATTACTTTGTATCATAACCTAAAAAAAATTAATAACAAAAAAAGAAAACGTAAATTACATTTCAATATTTTAAGGCACATTAGAAATTCAAGAATTGTGCAAAAACCTTTTTATAAGGTAGCAACTACTTCAGTTTTACAAAAAATATGTAAACTAATTGAATATTATGCAAATGGAATTTGCCTCAGATGACAGTTTTAGAACTAAAATGGAAAATTTTAATAGCCTAAATCTAATCAACAAAGGAAATTTCCTGAAAGACTTTAGCTATTCTGAGTCATCCCCAAGAGTCTGTCCATTCATGATTGGTCTTCTTGCTAATCTGTCAGTCTACAGCAAAATGCCCCCAGTGTTCCAATAGTGGCAAGATTAGCATGGGGGTAATCCACCACTCTGTGATTGGCTCTAACACGTACTTCATCATCTTGTGATGATATTTATGCCTGGTATTAGAACCCTAGCCAAAGCAGGGCGTGGTG